>JADRCC010569671.1:0-21741 GCA_019843855.1 Hylomyscus alleni | reverse complement strand
CTGTGAAATGAGTTTCTTAGTCAGAAGCAATACTGAGTGGAATGCCATGATGATGGATAAGGCATTCTGTAAGTCCATGGATGGTGGTTTTGGCAGAATCATTACATGAAGGTAAGGCAAATCCATATCCAGAATAAATATCTACTCCAGTAAGAACAAAATGTTGTCCTTTCGATGGAGGAAGTGGTCCACCAGGTTGCTGGCTGGTCACCTCCAGGAATGGTGCCTTATCTGTGGCTCAGTGTTGGTCTCTGCTGTTGTGAGATCTGGCATTCAGCAGCAGCTGTAGTTATGTCAGCCTGGGTGAGTGGAAGTCTGTGTTGTTGAGCCCAAGCACAACCTCCAACTCAGCCACCATGGCTACTTTGTTCATGTGCCCATTGAGCAATGACAGGGATGACTAGGGAGAGAGGCTGCCTGTCCACCGAATGGGTCATCTTACTCACTTGATTATTGAACTCCTCCCTGCTGAAGTCATCTTTTGGTGAACATTTACTTGGGACACAAATATCTTCGCATCCTTTGCCCATTTGGAGAGATTTATCTCCATACTTCTTCCTCAAATAACTTTCTCACCAATTTTCAAGTCGTGATCTTTCCAATGCTCTGGGGAAATCATGTTCTCTGAGTGACAACAATAGTCATCCAGACCATGGCGAGTTCAATTCATTGGCTACAACCCATAAATCAGTGAACAATCATACATTTGGTCATTTCTTCTTCCAAACAAACTGTAATACCATATGTAGTGCCCAAAGTTCTGTCCACTGTGAAGATTTTCCTTCACCTGTATCTTTTAGGGTTGTCCCAGAAAGGGGTTGTAATTCTGCAGCTGTCTATTTCTGGGTGGTACCTGTATAGCATTCAGAGTCATCAGGAAACCAGGTAGTAGTCTTCTCTTTTTCAGTCAGCCTATCATAGAGAGCACTTCTGGTACCAACTTCTGTATTAGTCCGGGTTCTCTAGAGTTACAGAACTTATGGGTAGTTTTTATATAGTGAGGGAAATTATTGATGACTTGCAATCTGTAGTCCAAATCCCAAAAAGGATCAGCAGCAGCTGTGAATGTAAGTCCCAGGATCTAGCCGTTGCTCAGTCACACAAGGCAAGCAGGTAAAGAAATTCATTCTTTTTTATGACTTCCATGAACTCTCCAATACATCTCAGAAAGAAAAATGTCCAAATACTTTGCACAATGAATATAGTGACTCATTGATGGAAAAAAGTTAGAACATGAAACTAGCAAGATCCCTGTGGGACCTGCAGTGTTCCTCATTCTGTAGATTCAAGTTTAGTTGTTATAAGTTCAAATTAGTGGCAAGTTAAATTTGATTTTGCAAACATTTAGTTAGGGATGACTGTCAAGATTCAAAGCATTTAGATTCCTTTTGGAAGCATGGACATTTGAGAATCAATGAAGTTGTATATGTTCCCAGTGTTCCTGAGCTTGCCCAGCCTCTCCCATTTTGAACATCTTCCACCATAGTACTGCATTTGTTGTAATATTTGAACTCGCCATGGTCTGGATGACTATTGTTGTCAATCAGAGAACATGATTTCCTCAGAGAATTGCTATGCATTCATATAATTGATGACTTTGCTTCTGAGAAGGTATATATTGGGATGTGTTCTCCATTGTGGAACATGCTGAGCTGTTCCCTTGCCCTGAAATTCTGTGAAGTACATGCATAGCTCTTCCCCTGTAGAAACAGGAAAACACTAATGATTTTTGTGCCACATACTTTTGTGTTTTTCTGAATATCCTACAGTTTAAATAATAAGGTAATGAAGTATTTAGACACGTATCTGTATGGAACATGCAACCGTGTTTCCTCCATGGATTTTCAGATGTTAATATCTTGTTTCTTTTTTTGTGCTCAATCATGTTCCATGGCTGGGTATGCCAAAGGTTGTTTATCCATTCCCTTATAGAAAGGGATCATGTTTATTTCCAGACCTTAAAAGTAAAAAAACAAACAAACAAACTTCAATAGATATTCCATGCTCATTTTTGTATGGAAATAGGTTTTAAATCCTTTAAGTGAGTACAGAGCTTGCAGGCTGACAGAGTAAGAACATGCTTTCTAGTAATATCACCTTATTGTTCTTCAAGGTGGTGTGACCATTTACATTTCCATCAACAGTGAACAGAAATTCAGGTTGTCCCACATGCATTCTATCATTTTGTCAGTTTTCTATACTTGCAGTATCCTCAGAGATAATTAGTAGTTTATTAATCACTTTATTTCCATGACCAGTTTCAAAAACATAGTACATATTTTTTCATATTGAACTACTCTATGTATATTCGCTTTAATATGTGCACACTGAGGTCATTGTTCCATTTTCAAAATAAAATTATACTGTAATTTTTAATAATAAATGCAAAAATTGCTCTGGCAGCATGTGTATAGTAGAGGATTGCAAAGTTGGTCATCAACAGGAGGAGAGGTCCTTGGCCCTGTGAAGGTTCTGTGCCCCAGTGTAGGGGAATGACAGGGCCAATAAGTGGGAGAGGATAGGGTGGCAAGCAGGGGGAGAGGGGAGGCAACAGGGGTTATTCTTGTTTTTTTGTTTTTTGTTTTTTGTTTTTGGGTTTTTTTGGAGGGGAAACTGGGAAAGAAGAAATCATATGATATGTAAATAAAGAAAATATCTAATAAAAAAAGGAGATTGTCTTCATTGTTGAAGTGTTCCTTGATTTCTAAAGTCAGTAGTTCTTTAATAAAGGTTTTGAAAACGTCTTAGTCTCTTCACAGTGTTTTTTTTTTTTTTATAGACCAGTATTTGCCACATCATTAAAGTCTGTCTTATCCAACTTTTATGGCTCATCAATTTAGTGGTATACTAACTTATCTCAAAACTGGGGATAAATAGAATTTCCCCATATTATACTTTAAGATTGCTCTATTTTCCCCATATACAGACACAAAACCCAGACACTACAGACAGTGCTTGCTGACAGGAGTTTGATATAGCTGTCTCCTGAGAGGTTCTGCCAGAACTTGACAAATACAGAGGTGGATGCTCCCAGTCAACCATTGGACTGAGTTCAGGGTAGCAAATGGAGGAGTTAGACAAAGGACCAAAGGAGCTGAAGGGGTTTGCAATCATAGGAAGAACAATAATATAAACTCATCAGACCACCAGAGCTCCCAGGGACTAAACCATTAACCAAAGAGTACATGTTTAGGGATCTATGGCTCCAGCCTCATATGTAGCAGAGGATGGTCTTGTTAGACATCAATGGGAGGAGAGGCCCTGGTTCCTGTGAAGGCTCGATGCCCCAATGTAGGGGAATGCCAAGGCAGGGAGGTGGCAGTAGGAGCACCCTCATAGAAGCAGGGGGACAGAGGATGTAGAAAGGGTTTCCAGAGGGGAAACCAGGAAAGGTGATAGCATTTGAAATGTAAAAACAAATAAAATATCCAATAAAAAAGAGTGCTCTAGCTTCATGTTTACATTCAGCTCTGTGATAGTTGTCAGATGGTTTACATAAGGGCTGATTGACTTGTGCCCATATATAATAGATTTTATATAGAAAGGCACTTGTTCTGACATTTGTTGAAGGGACAACTATTTGTTCAAAGTCTTTCTGCACAGTTAATTGAGGCTCTATTTTTGGTGTCCTTGAGCTGTCATTTGGGCCCCAAAATATTTGTGAGAATATCATTATGAAAATAATTTTTAACATAGGAATCTGACTGAGGCAGTTGTCACATGTAACCAACACCATTCTACAGGCAACGTAACTTAACATCGTGTCATTTATTTAATAACAGCAGCAACATTTCTTCAAAAATCTAGAAAATACTAGCAACAAAATGAAGTTCAATTAAGTAGTCAATGACCTAGAGAAAAAATTACAATGAATAGTGAAGTATACAAGAAAAGCTGAAAATTAAGTATAAGCTACGCATCTTTATTGACAATTTGGGGCATAGATTTACGAGTAAACAAAACAAATTATTAAAATAATAATGCAATAATCAAGTATCTCCTGAATATAAGGTAATATACATTGCAATGACTGGGAGAAAGTTGTACTTACAAATCATTGTCATAATAAATCAGTAAAGCCATTTGTAATCAATGAACTCATTTTTATTTCTCATATGGAAGCTGTCAAATTCACATCCATGTATCTGCTCACCATGAAGATGCATGTTCATGTGTAATCTGATAAAAACATTCATAGTATCTTTATTCATAACTACTGAAGTTAAAAAACAATGTTCATATGCCAGAATAAATGTTTTCATTACCAGAAGATCCAACAACAGAAATATATTATTTATTTATTCAAAGAACAATAGTGAACTTTTAAAGAAACAACTACAATGTGGAAATTAAGTTAATTCACTGAAGGACATGTATTGCATGATTTCGTTCAAATGAAAATTGAAAAGTGAAAAACATATAGCTAAAAAAATATAAGTTTGAACTACCAGAAGTTCAGAGTCTGTTTGATATGGAAGAGTAAGGGAAATTGTTCCAAACTGATTTCAACATTCTGAGAATGATGCATATGTTTATGTATGGAACATATTGCAATAATTATATATATATGTATTTTTGAATATATAGTAAGTATGGTAATGCTTATAGTATATACTTTTTTGAATCACATTCATCCTTTAAGTGTGTTCCCTTGATTATAATTAAAAGTATATTTTCTAATACAGTAATCAGAGTACAATCAATAAGTTGAAGAGAGAGATGAATGATTTGCCTCCATCTTGGATTTTTTTTAATTAGATATTTTCTGTATTTACATTTCAAATTTTATCCTCTTTCCTCATTTCCCTTTCGAAAATCTCCCTATGCCATCTCCCCTCCCCCTGCTCACTAACTCACCCACTCCCTCTTCCCTGTCCTGGCATTCCCTTACACTGGGGCATCGAGCCTTCACAAGACCAAGGGCCTTTCCTCTTATTGATGTCCCACAAAGCCATCCTCTACTACATATGCAGCTGGAGCCATGGGTCCCACCATGTGTACTCTTTGGTTGGTGGTTTAGTCTCTGGGAGCTCTGAGGGTAGTGTTTGATTCATATTGTTGTTCCTCCTACGTGCACTAGAGACTATGAACACAAAGTTTTGGGAGCTCATTTCATACCTGATGATAACTAGCTCTGTGTCTCAATTACACTCCCCACCCTCTCAGCAATTTAGTCATGTATATTTAGACAAAATTTAAGTAAATTTCAATTTACACAGGAAGATTAATTTATTGATCCATATTTATAATTGAATTGAACTGCATTAACAGTCCTTCAACATCCTGCTATTCTCCCTTCAGTAACTACATTTTGTTTTATTACTTTCACTTTTTGAGTAATTTTTCACATTCAAGAAGATCATGTAACTGTCCCTTCTAAGTACACTGTTATACAGACCAGAGCATTTGCATATTGCTCCCTAGGGAGGTCCTTGCCCTGTTGGCCTGAGATAAAATCTCAACTGTCCTCTTGCCTTCACTGATCACTCTCCCAAGTTCATTTCCTCAAAATGATGGTTCCTGCCCAGTTCCTGTTTCTACTAATGCTCTGGATTCAGGGTAAGGAGTGTGGAAGATGGAGGAGGAGAATGGGAATGGAGGGTGATCTCTGGCTGCCTATGTGTGCTGTTCATTTCTGATGGGGCAGGTCACATTCTCCAGGATGTGAGGGTTTGTTACATCCTGGTGAGAAATTCCAGATGGAACAATAGCTGTGCTAAGATTAATATTCTGACATAGATGTGATGGAGTAGTGTAGACTCTAATGTTTAGAACCTTCAAATCCTTGTTTTATGTAAAAGCATTTAATATAGAATATTTTTAAATCTCAAAAACTGCCAGGATCTCACCTGAAAGGAACATGAAAAATTTCACAAAGTTTGTCAGGAAGTCTGCACATGACTTTACACTTCTGTATTCTAATTTCAGAAGCCAGCGGTGATGTTGTGATGACCCAGACTCCACCGTCTTTGTTGGTTTCCATAGGACAACCAGCCTCCATCTCTTGCAAGTCAAGTCATAGTCTCTTATATAGTAATGGAAAGACATATTTGAATTGGTTATTCCAGAGGCCAGGCCAGTCTCCAAAGCGCCTAATCTATCTTGTGTCCAAACTGGACACTGGAGTCCCTGACAGGTTCAGTGGCAGTGGATCAGAGACAGATTTTACACTTAAAATCAGCAGAGTGGAAGCTGAGGATTTGGGAGTTTATTACTGCTTACAAGCTACATATGTTCCTCACACAGTGATTCAGACCCTAACAAAAACTTCCTTGCCTGGAGCAGCCCAGCTGGCAATGTGCTGCTTGACTGGAGGGGAACAGAGCACCCTGTGTCTGTGTGAGAGGGAGGCTCTGGGGAACATGAGTAATTATTTGCAGCTGAGAACTCTAGCTATACTCATCTGACTGGATGAGTGGTTTGTCTAGATCTTAATTGCCATCAATTTCTGGTCCTTCCTGTAATAGCCATTGTGTTGACATCCCAGTGGAGAAATTACCCCAGCTATAAGCTGAGGCAACTAAGTGCCACACTCCTAATGTACATGGAATATGGAACTTTGTACATAGCCTCACAGTGCTGGTTGAGTCTTTAATGCAGAAAAAGGAGATTGTACATATTGCAGAGCTAAATATTATTGCTTAGTCTTCTGTATGTATATACTAGTGGAGCATATTTAATGACTTAAATTTTTTACACAATATGCTTCTTTTTTGGTGATCTAGGAAACAGTATTTTGAAGATACTGAAATATGTAATTCTCAAATAAAAATTTAAAACCAAAAAAAGAAAAGAAAAATGTTCTCCTTTAATTCTACTGTGCATATACCACAATTTCCTTATTCATACATCAGTTAATGGAGATCTATGCTGATTAAGTTTCCTAGATTTTGTGAATGTATATTTACATCCATATACTTATGAATGGCTACCTAGTCCTGATCGGGATCACACTAGACTCAAAATTTGGATTTAACTTGCAGGGAGGAGTGGATCAAAAGATGCAGCTTGTGGTCTCGAGGATAAACCCAGAGTCTCCTGCAGATATACCTGTATGCCTAAGCTGAATGAAGGGGATCAGATCGTATTGATCAATGGCCGGGACATCTCAGAGCACACTTACAACCAGATGGTGATGTTCATCAAAGCAAGCCTGGAGTCTCACTGGAGAGAACTGGCCCTGGTGATCCAGAGGAAAGCTGTGCGCTCGCTGGCGGAGATCAGAGCGGAAGATGAGCTGAGTCAGCTTTTCCCAGAAGCCATGCTTCCTGTGTGTCTTGAGTGTGGGGACAGCCTGGAGGGACCCATGGAGCTGCTAAAGAAAGGTTTGGAAAGTCATACAGCGTTAATCCAGTTTGAACAACTCTACAGAAAGAAGCAGGGCTTAGCAGTCACATTTGCAAAGCTCAGAATTTAAATTAAAACCGATACAAATATGTGTTGCCTTATGACACCTCCCGGGTATTATTGCAGGGACATGAAGATTATATTAATGCCAGTTATGTGAACATGGAGATTCCCGTTGCTAAGCTTGTGAACAAGTACATTGCCCCTCAGGGACCGCTGCCACACACCTGTGCACAGTTTTGGCAAGTTGTCTGGGATCAGAAGTTTTTCTCTTGTTGTCATGCTGACGACTCTCACAGAGCGAGGGCAGACCAAATGCCGCCAGTACTGGCCGGATCCCCCTTATATCATGGACCATGGTATCTTTCACATCCAGTGTCAGGCAGAGGACCGTACCATTACTTATGTGTCCCGAGAAATGCTAGTTACAAAAACCGAGACCGAGGAAGAGCACACAGTGACCCATCTCCAGTATGTTGCGTGGCCTGACCTGGGCATACCTGATGACTTGTCAGACTTCCTGGAGTTTGTGAAATATGTGAGGTCCCTGAGGGTAGATGGCGAACCTGCTCTCATTCACTGCAGTGCTGGAATAGATTGGACAGGTGTGTTAGTCACTATGGAAACAGCCATGTGCTTAATTGAGAGGAACCTGCCTATTTACCCACTGGATATTGTCCGGAAAATGAGAGACCAGTGCACCATGATGGTGCAGACATCAAGTCAATACAAATTTGTGTGTGAAGCGATTCTTCGAGTGTATGAAGAAGGCTTAGTCCCGAGGCTGGGTCCCAGTTAAGGACAACTGTGAAGTTGTCATTCCTCCTTCCCTGGGGCGACTTCTTGAAGAAGGGGACACACATTCTCTTGGAGGCCCCCAGAGATGCTGGTCACTGTGGGTAAGGGATGAGCTTATCTGAACCCAGGCACTTTAAATTTCTGTGGAAAAGATATCCTGTACACAAGAACTGATGGTGAAGATGTGCATGCAGCTATGACTCCTTTGGGCCCAGAGATAAGCAACAGGGGATCTCCAGTTAGGAACTGTGTTACTTCCTACATTTCACTGTCCCGTCTGATCCATCCATGAGCATTGAGAAGTGACACCAGCAGTGCCCTCCAGCCAGAAGCCAGACAATGTGGCTACTTGTGGTGTTTTGTGTGTTGTTCTGTGTGGAACTCCAAGGACTGAACTTCCTTGGCAATTGGTGTCCATTACTTCTGACACCAAGGAAAACTCAGATTAATATATCATAGGCAGGGCACAAGGGACTTCAGGCTGGAAGATGAACAGAACTTATTCTGCCCTCCCTCTCTCCCTCTGCCTCATCTCTACCCCTTCAGAGATCCAAAGCACCCCTTTCCCTACCCCAAATTCCTTTTCTTCAGGATCATGCCCAGTGCCTAAACCAGTTTCATGATGTATGTTCAGGTGAATTCTCAGCTAAGACTGGGAACTAGACTCTGCATAATGTCGAGTCTCAGCTTTGGAAGCAGGCAACCCTCTGCTCACCCTTACTGTATACTCCGACGCCATAACAGGATTCGCCGACTACTGAATCTCTGGATTGCTGTTACTTTAAGCTCTCACACTTGAAACAAGATGATTTTCTTGGGGGTCGTGGGATGATAGCATTCAAATATTCAGAATTTTAGACCCTTCTGAGAAGTGACCTTCTAGTAAGTGACCATGAGAAACATTGCTTCTCAATCAAGGGTGGTATGTGTGTGTTTCTGTCTGACTGTTTGTTTGTCTGTTTGTCTGTCTTTGTGTCTCTGTGTATATGTGTCTATGAGTGGGTGACTTTCTCAGGATTCCTAACTTGATTCAAATTACTGTTGAGCTTATGTAAAGAATTCATCTCTGTACAGAACAAATGTATTCATTCACCCTAGGGTACAATGGTCTCCACTTCATTTCAGAGGAGATAATCAGACTATCTGAATAGAAACACAATTTGATGTTAATTTATTCTAAGTAATCTTCGATTTTGATTGTCCTAAAGAATTCTGCTCTATGAATATCATGTTAATTTTTTTCAATCTGTGGCAGGATTGTAGCGAATTATTATTTAAGGAAAATAAAGTACACGGATGCTTTAAAAAATTTCCTAGTTTTTGTGAATGTATATTTATATTCATATACGTATTTATTGATTTGTTATATTTTTGGCTACATATACTTTGATAAAGATATGCATGTACATAAAAACTGTATTCATTTATATATGTATATGCAAAATACAATGCTGAGCTGTATAGTGCTTCTCTAAATTACCTTCATTGGAAAGCTGATTGTGGCTTCACTGGTGGTCTGGAGTTCTAGAAAGTTACAGAGATACTGGATATATCAATATTAAATCTTGGTCTCAACAAATCCCAATATTCGCAAGCAACAAGTCAGCACTTATTTTCTTACTCTATAAATCCTCTGTTTTTCTGTACAAGAAATGTTTTTACAGGAGCAGAAAATAAACTAGTTAGTTTGGATATGCTACCTGAGTTAGTGTTCAAAAGGAAAGTAGGACTCTTTTTCCATATAACTCACCTTCCTGTATTCACTTCTGAAGATTCAGGTTGTATCTCATGGTCAGAATCCCCATCCTTATGTGTAATCCTTCAGTCCTAATTACTTTTAAAATGCTATGATAAAAACGCCATATCCAAAGCAACCTATAGAAGAAATCTTTTTATTTGGCATCTGATTTTAGACAAATAGAGTTAACAGTGGCCAGTAGAAGCATGGCAGCAGGAAATAGGAAACATGCTTTTCAGATGTTTAAATTTAGGGGATGGATTTAGTCTGAGTGCCAAGGAAACACAGAAAAATAATGTAATGTACTATAAGACAAAGGTGGCATAATCAGAGGCAAAAGGATAGAAAATTGTCTGTAATGGGTGGATAGGCTATAGAAAGGAAAACACTAAGTTTGTAATTTTATTTTATAATTCTTTATTTACATCTAAAATGATGCTTATCTTCCTGTCCTCCCCCCCCCAACATAGTGCCTCCCCCATCCCTTTCTCCTCTGAGAGGATGGGGACCCCCTAGGCATCCACATAACCTGGTCACCATAAATCTCAAGGATTAGATACATCCTTTCCCACTGAATCTAGACAAAGCAACTCTGTTGGGGAGCAGTTACCACAGTCAGACCTCAGCTTTAGGGAAAGCCTCCACTCCAGGTGTTGGAGGATTTACAAGGAGACTTAGCTGCACGTCTGCTACATATGTGCCTGGGGCTTTGGTTCAAACTATACATGTTTTTTGGTGGGTGGCTCAGTCTCTCAGAGCTCCCAGGGGTCTGGGTTAATTGACTCTGATTATCTTCCTATGGGTTTCTATTCCCTTCAGGGCCTTCAGGCCTTCCCTCAACTCTACAGTAAGAGTATATAACCTCCTTCCAATATTTAGCTGTGGTCTCTGCATCTGTATCTGACAACTTCTTGTGAAGCCTCTTAGAAACAGTTATGCTAGGCTCCTGTCCTCTAGTATAAGAGAGGATCATTAATAATGTCAGGGATTGGTTCTTGCCCATGGGATGAGTCTCAAGTTGGGCTGGTAATTGATTGACCATTCCCTCAGTCTCTGTTCCATTTTGTCCCTGCATTTGTTTTTAGACAGGACAAATTTTGGGTCAAAAGTTTTGCAGGTAGGATGGTGCCCCTATCTCCACTGGGTGTCTCACCTGCAAACAAGAGGAGGCCTCTTCAAGTTCAGTGTTCCCACAGTTAGGCATCTCTGCTAAGGTCATCTGTGTTGACTCCTGGGAGTCTCCCCTTTCCAGGTTCTGGGACTTCTTAGTGATTCCTCTTTATGCTCCCAGTCCCCACTGCAGATTTTTTTTCCTTCTCCTTGCCCTCTGAGACTCATTCCTATCTGTCCCAATACCTGACACAACTGAGGTGTTAAAGAAACCAGAAATTTCTACTTCAATAACTTAGGTTCTAGATTTTACTCATTCTTAGACGTTTAAGGTGGGCTTACACAGTATGCCCGGCGACATTAGCTAGCACTCGCTAACGGGAAAGCAGCGGACTACAAGAGACTGAACTGTATCTGCCTCTATTTCCAACAGACTCACGTTCAACTTTCACTCACAAAAATAGCTGGGAAGATTTTATTAGTCCTTTTTTTTAAAGTTAATATAAAATTATAGCAAAGGAAAAAAAAACAAAAAACAAAAAACAAAAAAGGAACCTGAACTTTAGTAACACACAGTTGGAACAATCCGCAGCAGCGGCGGGAGCGGTGGAAGAAGAGATTTAATTTAGTTGATTTTCTGTGGTTGTTGGTCGTTCGCTAGTCTCACAGTGATGGAAGCTGCACATTTTTTCAAAGGCACCGAGAAACTGCTGGAGGTCTGGTTTTCCAGACAGCAATCCGACGCAAACCAGGGATCTGGGGATCTCGGTACCATCCCGAGATCTGAGTGAGATGTCCTTTTGAAGGATGTGCAGTGCTCAATCTTAAGTGTGACAAAGACTGACAAGCAGGGAGCTTATGTACTCAGTGAGAGTAGCATGTTTGTCTCCAAGAGACGTTTCATTTTGAAGACACGTGGTACCACCCTCTTACTGAAAGCACTGGTTTCCCCTGTTGAAGCTTGCTCGGATTACAGTGGGTTTGACTCCATTCAAAGCTTCTTTTATTCTCCTAAGAATTTCATGAAGCCTTCTCACCAAGGGTACCCACACCAGAATTTCCAGGAAGAAATCGAGTTTCTTAATGCAATTTTCCCAAATGGAGCAGCATATTGTATGGGATGTATGAATTCTGACTGTTGGTACTTGTGTACTTTGGATTTCCCAGAGAGCCGAGTGATCAATCACCCAGATCAAACCCTGGAAATTCTGATGAGTGAGCTCGACCCAGCAGTTATGGACCAGTTCTACAGGAAAGATGGTGTTACTGCAAAGGATGTCACTCATGAGAGTGGAATTCGTGACCTGATACCAGGTTCTGTCATTGATGCCACACTGTTCAATCCTTGTGTACTCAATGAATGGAATGAAATCGGATGGAACATATTGGACTATTCACGTCACTCCAGAACCAGAATTTTCTTATGTTAGCTTTGAAACAAACCTAAGTCAGACCTCCTATGATGACCTGATCAGGAAGTTGTGGAAGTCTTGAAGCCAGGAAAATTTGTGATCACCTTGTTTGTTAATCAGAGTTCTAAATGTCGCACAGTGCTTTCTCCACCCCAGAAGATCGATGGTTTTAAACGTCGTGATTGCCAGAGTGCTATGTTCAACGATTACAATTTTGTTTTTACCAGTTTTGCTAAGAAACAGCAACAACAGCAGAGCTGATTAAGAAAATGAAGAAGAAAAAACACAAAAAGAGAAGACACACAGGAGGTGGTGGCTGCTTTCTAGATGTTGGTCCTGGGGGCCATGCTAACCGTGACTACCACCTTGTAGTTGCAGAAAGCCCTAGGTATAATGATAGTGTAATCATTTTGAAGTGTATACATTATTATATCAGGGAGTTAGATAACTTGCATGAATGCTCTCTTCTGTGTTTAGGTGTTCTGTGCTACTCTTGCTGTGGAACTGAAGTGCATGTAGAAAAGACCTTGACTATAGGAATCTTTACGACATTTGTGAAAACGATTCAATTTGGTTTATGCACAGCGTAATATTTCTGCAGGCATCATCCAAAATCCCCCCAGGCAAGGCTTCCATCCCCATTAGGTGCGGTCTCAGCCGACCATCTGCGACTGTTCTATCCCCCACAGGCAAGGCTTCCATCCCCATTAGGTGCAACCTCAGCTGACCATCTGCGACTGTTCTATTAAATTGCTGACAGAGTTTTTACATTGTTACCTCCACTTTCTAGAGCATATTCTCTACTAATGTTATTCTGTGGAGAGCCATGCCTCACTTTAAGATAGAGCCTAACGGAAGCCTAACGGAAGCCTAACTGAATTCCTCGACGAGACAAACAACTCCTTATATGGCAGACTGGGCGTGTAGCCACTTGTGGTCTCATCTGGCCCCGGCCAATCAGAATCAATTATGACATATGGCACCATACTACATCATACAGGGTATATAAGCTTGCTCCCGAAGAGGGCTCTGTCTTGCTTTCTCTCTCTCTCTCCCTCACCCATGTAAGAGTTCCCTGCATCAACTCCTGAGTAAATTGCTGAAGGAAGAAACTGGTGTGCGAGTTTTTCCTCCCTGCTGGTCAGGGTCATCGGGTGATGTACATTATTCAAAACCAATTGTTACTTCATACAGGTGTTTTATGCAATGACAATTAAAGATTTTCTTCCACAAGTTGAGTCTTTGTAAGAAAATGATTCCAGTTGCTTGTTTTGTGTTTTGCTGTTTTAATAGTTGCTCCTGCATTTAGAGTCCTATGGTTTTTCCACCACCCCAGATGAAGCAATACGCTGTTACACTGTGGGCTTATGTTATAATCTTACACCCCAGATGAGAGTTTGGAGATGGTCCCTTGCTTATTATATTTTCCTAAGACATAAGAGTGTGGCCTCCTTATTGGCATGAACTTCTGTGGAAGATAAATGACAAAACTGAATGTATCAAATGAAAAGAACTCAGTCTCCAGGGGCAATGAGCAAGGAGAACCCATTAAAGAAAACTCCACGGAAATGATAGGCTGTGCAGTGCATCTTAGCATTAACAGAGTGCCTACCATGCCTTCACTAACTTACTAAGTAGTGATAAATGTCCACTAGCAAAACAGAAATGTAATCCTAAGCATTCTGACCTCAGTAAGTGCCGCCATTGCCACCAGTTTTCACTAAAGGAGATTTTGATTCCAAGACGAATCTGGTTTCCACCTGTCCTGACATCGACTGGTCTCTGTGGTCTTCCTTTCACCATGGCGTTCAGATGATCAGATGAATGGCTGACCAGAGGGAGGACTCTCAGGGTTAGTTACTCAACCAGATAGATGAATGGATGGAACGGCGCAATATTCTAAATCTGTTTAATGGCACTAGAAATAATGGGCTTTCAAGACTCGACATGTTAGTGGCATTTGCAAATACTGTGGGAAAAGAGCAAACTGGACTAAACTCCCTGTTTATTGCCCTCCTGTTTTCTTGGTAGTTTCTGGACTGATGCAGTGATGTTTTGTTCCTTTCTTATTTACAACGAAACATGTTTTTAGCGTTTCTAAACATAGAATCTACTTGGTTTGAAATCAAGTGGTTGGAACACTGTCTGGAGTTTTACTTTATACATGTGTTGATTGAATGCTTCATTGGGGAAGCTTTCAGTCAGCTTTATCAGTCTGATTCTGTAGTGAGCACAGCACCAATTTTGAATTGCTATTTGGAGGACCAGTGCTTAGTTAAGCTGGATTTTGTAACCCAGTAGATTTTGGCTTGAAATCTGATTTCCCCATCTTAATTTTATAAGAATCCTAATGTTGAGAATTTCATAGTTTGAGTGGAACAAAGTCTAGAAAAACTGTAGGCGGGCTAGTGATCTAGTGTAATTACAAGCGGGGAAGTTTTGGTGCCATAATTTCTCTTTGTTGGTGTTGGACTTTTAATCAGCTGAAATGTATTTCTGTACCACAATGTAAGCTTCAATAAGAGTTTGCTTAATTGTCTAGTAAAAAATAAACAAACAAACAAACAAAAAAAGAAGTTTAAGGTGGAGTCTCAGGGATGTTTTGAATTACATTTCCCTGATGACCAAGCATATTAAAACATTTCTCTGAGTGCTTCTTGGACATTTGAGATTCCTCTGTTGAGAATTCTCTGTTTTCCTCTGTACTCCATTTTTTTCATTGGGTTATTTGGTTTATTGGAGTCTAACTCCTTGAGTTCTTTATATATTTTGGATATTAGCCCTCTGCAGGACATAGAACTAGAGAATATGTTTTTCTCAATCTGCAGGCTTCTGTTTTGTCCTCTTGACAGTGTCCTTGCCTTACAGAGGTTTTCGGTTTGTATGGTCCCATTGATCAGTTATTGGTCATAGTGCCTGACCCACAAATCTTTTGACAAAGCTTTCTAGATGTGGGAAGATAGGAATTGTTCTAGATGGTGACTCATAAAAAAGAATGAATTTGGGGAAAGAAATAAAGAACTGTCACCTATACATACTCCTGTCTTCAATATTCATATTTTATTCCATCCAATAAATCATTTTATTTAAACATGCAGGCATAATTATGTTGCAATTTTGATAGGGATTGCATTGAATCTGATTTTGATAAAATTGTCACTATTACTATGTTAATCCTATGAGACCATGTGCATTGGAGATCATTTTGTCTTTTGAGGTCTTCTTGTATTTCTTTCTTCAGAGACTTGAAGTTCTTTTCATACAGAGCTTTCCTTTATTTGGTTAGAGTTACACTAAGATATTTTATATTATTTGTGACTATTGTGAAGTGTGTTTTCCCTATTTTCTTTCTCAGCCCATTTACCATTTGTATAAATGAAGGCTACTAATTTGAGTTAATTTTATATCCAATCATTTTGCTGAAGTTGTTTATCAGTTGGAGAAGTTCTCTGGGAGAATTTTGGGGTCTCTTATGTATACTATCTTATTATATGCAAATAGTGATACCTTGACTTCTTCCTTTCCAAGTTGTATTTCCTTGATCTCCTTTTGTTGTCTAGCTTTAGCCAGAACTTCCAGTACAATACTGAATAGACAGAGTGAGAGTGAGTTGCCTTGTCTTGTCTCTGATTTTAGTGGAATTGTTTCAAGTTTCTCTCAATTTGATTTGATATTGCTGTTGGTTTGCTGTATATTGATTATATTATGTTTATGTATGGGCCTTGAGTTCCTGATCTCTCCTAGACTTTTAACATAAAGGAGTGTTGGTTTTTGTCAATGGCATTTTCAGCACCTGTGATGATAATATGATACCATTCATGCAAATCATTGGAGTTTCTGGTTTCTTGTGTCTAACTAACATGGTATTATCGCTGTCCTGTCACAAGCATTAATGCTTTCTGTTTAGACAAAGATTCTTCAGCAAATCCTGAGACAGAGTAAGGGAGTCAATATTGTTCTAGATTGAAAACAAGGGTATGAGATTTTATGCTTTCTACATGAATTCAGCAATTCATAGAAACATATCAGAGTTTGCTCATTGTTCAACCCTGCATATGAAAAAGCATCCACACTCTATCAAATTTCAACACTTTATCAGATGACCAGCAGAGGGAGACATAGTATTTTCAGGTAGGGACTAAGGAGTCTGCTATCCTGTGTCAGTATTTAAAGCAATTAAAAAGTCCATTATTTACACAAGTACCTCTTTCAGTAGTCTACCTGATGCTTAGAACATTGTAATGTGGAATATCTTGTCCAGTGATAAGCACTACCACAGCTTGTTGAACTCATGTTTCTCTGTATTTCAGGTCAGACTATTAGAAATGAAGGGATATTACTTAAATGTCTAAATATTTTCCTTCATTTGGAAGCTCTGCATCTTATGTAATTGTTATTGTTTAGATGTAAAACTGAGAAAATAACAATATTCCTTCTACTATTCTAAGTGGCTTAGAGATGCATTTTATGTATACAGCCATGTTGCAATTTCTGTTTCATATGGTTTCAGCCTCCAGTAGTGATATTTTAATGATCCTATCTCCAAATACCCTGCGTATGACTCCAGGGAAGAGAGTCACCATCAACTGCCATTCTGTGGGGACAGTGCCATTCATATGCACTGATACCAACAAAAACCATGCCAGATTCCAAGGCTCCTAATAAGGTATGATACTGATCCCATCTCTGCAATCCCCTTGAAGTTCAGTGGTAGCAGCTCAGAGACAGGTTTTACAATAAGCATCAACAACCTGGAACCATAAGATTGTGGAACTTATTACTATCACCAGAGTTATAATTTCCCACTTTTGATAATACATAACATGAACCAGTGGTGGAAAGCAGAAGTGTGAAGCTGAGCTGCCCATCTGCCTCTGATGGGACATTTAGGTGGTTGTGAGCATTTTTCAGGTACAACTTTCTAAATAGCTACGAAAACCACAGATGTTCCCTTCCACCTGAACGGACTTTATTCCACTTCAGCTACACGATGACATATTTGAGAATGATTTTCCCGATATAATAAGCACTCTTAATTCTACTGAGCCACCACAGAAAACAAAGGAAGTTAAGCCTGAATGAAGATATTAAGTGGTACCTGTTTCTTTTTCTCAAGTGAAATTGGAACAGTATTCTAATCCATATAAATAGATCTGCTCCAGGCACACAGAGGTCAATGAGAAAACACATCATATTTTTACACTGAGCGAACTGCTTTTATAAGTATATTCATTTTTGTTTTTATGAACTCCATGAACTCCCCGATAAATCTCAGAATAAAAATGTCCAAATATTTTGCACAGTGAATACAGTGACTCATTTCTGGAAGAGAAAGTAGGAGCATGCAAGCAAGCAAGCAAGCAAGCAAGCAAGCAAGCATACAACAGCCTGTTCTTTAGCTGGCAGCACATTGTGGTTTCAATATACTTAGATAGAATATAGATAGAATCCTAGTCATTCCATGTAAATTAACCTTCTTTAAAGAGTATATTACTATGTTTTAATACTGAATCATAATATTTGCAGATTTGCTTATTCCTGAGAGTTCAGGTTTAGGAATTGTTGTAGTTGTTACTTGAAATCTTATAAGAATTTGTTTAATAAAGGACTTGTTTTGTTTCTATATTAATTAACATTACAACAACTTGGTGTATACCAATCTTTTCCAAGAATGACAAATCCTAATACTTTATTCTTCTTGCATTTTTTATATCATTCTCACATCACCTATACATGATATCATATTATCTTAATCATTCTACCTTTTGTTACTGAGTTCTTACTAGGGCCTTAGTATGTATGGTCTTTTATCTTGTAGGTTACAATTCTAAGAAATTCTACATATACTCTACTAATAGTTCTGTGCTATGATCTGTTGTCATTTGTTCTGTCCTGCTGAACCTTGTCAGCTACCTCTGAGTTGAAACTATTCCAATTATTTTGTTTCATGAACTTCCTTAGGGGCAGGTAACAATCTTCAAGGCACAGAGAAGACTCCCACGTATTTGAACTAAGGTTACTTCCTTGAAAGCAGGAGTTGTACATTTAGGACTTTCTTAGGGGAATACAGAGAAGATTTTGTTAGAGAAGACATGACTGAGTCATAATTCCAAGACTGCAGCATACAGAAACTCAAATTGATAATAAAGAGCCTCAGGGCAGCCATCACAGCATGTGGCTCAGCTTTGCTGGTACCTTGTCAAAACAGTTATGCTGGCTTCATGACTTACTCCTTTCACCTAGGAAATGGCTCTGCCACAAAATTGTTGGGTTTACAAGTTTTATTGATGTTTTTTATAATTAAAGATATACTTGTGGGAATATGTCTCAGAAGTAGCCTGGCAAATATAGGTTAGTTTTCAGTGTGTATA
Organism: Hylomyscus alleni; assembly: GCA_019843855.1. Classification (NCBI taxonomy): domain Eukaryota; kingdom Metazoa; phylum Chordata; class Mammalia; order Rodentia; family Muridae; genus Hylomyscus; species Hylomyscus alleni. Next base: position 2,965 of record JADRCC010569671.1, on the reverse strand, counting down.
CTATTGTAGTCAGTGTAATTCTTCAATTGTAATCATCATCAACAAAGACTACATGTGTCCTAGTGGCTGAACCTTTGAAATCTGAGTTGTAGTTCTTCTCAATTGGTGTATTCCCTGCATTCAAAGGCAGGTTTGGAGCAGGACATTAGAGTATCTTAGACTTTAGCAGGTTTCTCAATTGTTTCTCAATCTGTGGAGGATCTACATTCCTCTGTATCTTAAGGTGCTTGTGAGATTACAGATGGGCATGATGTTTTGGGTAATGAGAACACAATATGGACTGGATACCCTCTATGAAGAAGTGAAAGAGTAAAACTTTACAGTGCCTGTGAGGGAAGATTCAGCAGCAAAAAAAAAGACTTCTGGAATATCTATAGGATCTATAGGAACAGCTCTTACTTCTATACTCTGACATGCATAGCAGTTGTTTTTGCATGCAAGTTGTTCTCATACAATAAATCAAGGTACAGACCCAGAGCACTTCATAATCTTCATGCAGTGCCATGTGATTTGTTTAAGTACCTTGGTATTTTCATGATGTCTCATTTAACTCAAGTGGGTTTTCTATATACTCTAACTGAACAGTATTTATTCTTCACTCTAATGCTTGTGTAAGGGCAAGCATAATAGGCACCCCCATAAGTTATTATTGTGGAGGTCTCCAGGGTCTTTGTGGATGTTATCTTGAATCAATGAATCTCACTGTCTGTCAGTCTGTGTATAATCTGTCTATCAATCATCTATCTCCTTACTTAACAAATATCACTCTGTCCATCAATCTGTATCTGTCTGTCTGTCTATCTGTCTGTCTGTCTATCTATCTATCTATCTATCTATCTATCTATCTATCTATCTATCTATTTTTCTCTTTCTCAATTTCTCTGTGTGTCTGTCTCTTTCTCAACAATTACATATATGTATACAATTTCACTATTGCTATCTCTTAGCCTCTTCCTACCTCTGCTGACCTCATCTTCCAAAATGGCCTCCCTTCTATCTTCAGGCCTTTTCTTGCAGAAAGTCACAGATCCTTATGATCATGGCTGCAATGTAAATCTAGTCATTTTCCTTTAAGAAGTCATTTATTTAGTATTGCCCTGTCCTTTATTGAAAAGAGATTCTTTGCCTCTGTCCTTTTCCTTCTCTATGTATCCCTTTCTCCCCCTTTTTTTATCCAGCCCTCCCTCTATTCTCTCCATTCATGCCTCCTTCCTCACTATCATTTACTTTAAAGAATAGTTCTCCTCCACAACTTAAAGATTTCTGTCGAAAGCTGGGTTTCTGTTCATTACTAATAGTTAACAAGTGTCAAACATCCAGATGTTCAGTTAGTGCTTTCTTAATTCAATGAGCAACAGACCCTCCAAAACATAATGAACATGGGGGACTAACATTGAAACAAAAGGAACATAAGTGATGAATTTTACTGAATAGTGAGAATTGTAACCTACATTGAGTCATGCACTTAACTGTAAGAACCACAGAAAACAGATGAAGACAGGGTGTTAACTGATGCAATTGAGTTTTTCTGCAAAATAGTGGGGAAACAGAACTGATACCTTTTATTTCACATGGTACAGGAATACAGTGAATTTAACAGATTTTGGGGGACAATTGGAAACAACTGATGTGCATTTGCACACACTTTCATAATGGAAAAAAGAGAATACATGAAGATATATACTATATGAAGAAAATACTTCAGAAAGTACAATGAGACAAAAGCTTTCATACAATAAAAGGGTTGTTAGCACTTCATTTCCATTAGCTGATCATCAAGAAACAAAATCAGGGACAGGATCCTTTACTTTTCCATCTGTGCCTGGAGCTGACCTGTGCCACAGCTCTCCATACTCAGTTCCACTGGGAGAGAGTTGGTCTCCCAGGAGTGCTGGCATTCCTGAGAGGACAGGTCAGACCACCATTTCTGGTCCAAAACGTGGCCGAAGAGGGACCTTCCTGGAACCCTTATGACAAAGGAACCAAGGAACAGCCTGGGATAGGAAACTTCACATTTCCATCTGTACCTCGGAGCTGACCCTATGCCACAACTCTGAATACAGAAATTCCTCCAGGAGAGAGCTGGTCTCCCAGGAGTACTGACACACAAGCTTACAGGAGGGAAAAGCAACAGTCAGAGACAGTAAGACCAGCTAACATCTAAGATAATCAAATGGCTAGAGGCAAACGCAAGAACATAAGCAAAGAAACCAAGGCTACTTGGCATCATCAGAACCAAGTTTTCCCACCACAACAAGCCCTGGGTCCCTCAACACACAGGAAAAACAAGATTCTGGTTTAAAATCACATCTCATGATGATGATAGAGGACTTTAAGAAAGACATAAATAACTCCTTTAAAGAAATACGGGTGAACACATGTAAACTGGTAGAAGAACTTAAAGAGGAAATACAAAAGTCTCTTAAAGAATTAGAAGATAGCACAACCAAACAGGTGAAAGAACTGAACAAAACCATCCAGGATCTAAAAATGGAAATGCAAACAATAAAGAAATCACAGAGAGACAACCCTGGACATAGAAAACATAGGAAAGAGATCAAGAATGCAGGAGATAGAAGAGAGAATCTCAGGTCCAGAAGATATCATGGATAAAACATTGACACAACAGTCAAAGAAAATACAAAATGTAAAATCTCCTAACCTAAAACATCCAAGAAATGCAGGACACAATGAGAAGTGCAAACCTAAAGATGATAGGTGTAGAAGAGAGCAAAGATTCCCAATTTAAAGGGCCAGTAAAGATCTTCAACAAAATTATAGAAGAAAATTTCACTGACCTAAAGAAAGAGATGCCCATAAACTTATAGAAACCTACAGAACTCCAAATAGATTAGACCAGAAAAGAAATTCCTCCTGTCACGTAATAATCAAACCACCAAATGCATGAAAACAAAGAAAGAATTTTAAAAGCAGTAAGGGAAAAAGGTCAAGTAACATATAAAGG
>JADRCC010569669.1:0-27972 GCA_019843855.1 Hylomyscus alleni | reverse complement strand
TATATATATATATATATATATGTGTGTGTGTGTGTGTGTGTGTGTGTGTATGTATGTATGTATACATATTGCTATGCATTGTGTATAATTTTGGGTAAATAATATAATATGATTTTTGGTATTAATTGACATCCTCTCTCCCCACCCCCGCCCCCATCTGTCTTTCCATTAGTATTTAACCACTTTCCCTGCCCCCTAGTTGGAAGTATACCTTCCAGGAAAGGCTCCATGAACAGGAGCCTTCATTGGCCTGGATTTAAGGATATCGACCGACAAGTGGGAACTCATAAAATTCAATCTCTTTTTTGAAGCAAAGAAAACAGTTGAGTGAAGAGGAAGCCCACCAAATGGGATATAATATTTCCCACATATACATCTGATAGAGGAGTAATATCCAAAATATATAGAGAAATCAAAAAGACTCAATGAAACAAATGAGAAAATTAAAAATGGTCCAGGCATCTAAAGAAAAAAATCTCAATAGAAAAAATTAAAATGGCTAAAAAAAATAAAAATAAAACATTTATCATCCTAGAAATTAGAGAAATTCAAATTAAAACAACTTGATATTTTATCTTACTCCAGTCAGAATGGCCATAATCAACAAAACATCTGACAATAACTGCTAGCGAGTTTGTGGAGGAAGAAGATCCCTCATTCACTATTGGTGAGAAGGCAAACTGGTACAATTATTGTGATGTCAATATAGAGAATTCTCAAATAACTAATCACAAATGTACAAAATAATCTAGCTGCACTATCCCTTGCCTTATACCCAAAGGATTGAACATCGTACTTCACAAATACTTGCTCAGAAATTTTCATAGTCAGCATATTTACAACAATAGCCAGAAGATGACCTACAGCAGATGATGGATAATGAAAATGGGTTCCACATACACAAGAGAATATTATTCGTCTGTAAAAACAAAAGAGTCATTGTTGGTGGAAATGCAAATTGCTGTAGCCACTCTGGAAACCAGTACAGAGAAACCTCAAAAAAAAAATCCTAAAAATAAATCTACCACAGGACCTAGCTATAACATATCTTGACTTTTCTCCCAAAGACTCAACATCACACTCCACTGATATTGCTCAGCAACACCTATACCTGATCTATTCAAAATATCCAGAAAAAGAGAATAACAAATACCATGCAAAAGAGGAATGGGTAATAAAACGGGGGTACATATTCACATTGGAATCATATTCAGCTAAAATTAAAAAATGAAATCATGAAATATGAAGGTCAATTGATGGACTTAGAAAAGATCATATTGAGTAAGTGAGCCAAGACCTAGAGAGACAAATGCCTCATATTTTCTCCTTCCCACTCTTTCTCCAAATCCACAGTGTCAGTATATAATAGGGAGTCTCTTGGGTTTCTATTTCTGTGAAGAGACACCATGATCACAGCAGCTCTTATAAAGGAAAACATTGAATTGAGGCTGGTTTACAGTTCAGAGATTTAGGCTCTTATCATTATGACAAGAAACATGGGTTAACACAGGTGCTGGATATGTAGCATAGAGTTCTACATCCAAATCCTCAGGCAGCATATAGAGAGAGTAACACTGCTTAGACTGGATATTTGAAGCTGCAAAGTCCACCCCAAGTGACACACTTTCTCCAACAAGGCTACACCTCCAATAATGCCACTCCCTATTGAGCCATTTTCATTATAACCACTCCAGAAGGCTTGTAGCCATATCATAATGGAAAACTACATTCAGTCCAAATTCAAAGGTCCCTATAATCTACCAAAGTCTCAACAATGTTCAGAGTTTCAAAGTTTCAAGTCTCATTGGAGACCTATGGCAATCTCTTAACTTCAATCTCCTGGAAGGGAAATGAAAAAACAGATCACACACTTCTACCGCACAGTGGTAGTGGACATACATTACTATAACAAAAGGGAGGAAAAGGAGCATAATGACTTAACACTGACCAAAGCAAGACTGAAAACCAGTTGTGCAATTTCCAAACTCTTCATTTTCATGTTTGATGTCAAAGGATTCTTCAGGTTCCCATCTCCTCTCGGCTTTGTTGACTCCTCTCGGCTTTATTTACTTCTCTTGGACAGGTTCTGTTAACATCTTTCCTAAGCAGATATCTCACAACTCTGCCATCTCTAACATTTTGGGGTCCCTAAGACAATCCAGACTTCATCTTCACAGCTTCGCATAACAGCATCTATATGCTTCCACACCCCTGACACATACTTGGCGTATGTAGCTTTCCTTAGTTGTGGAGAAAGATTCCATAACCCCTTTCATTTTATCCTTGACTCTAAAGTTAGAACCACTTGGATGAAGCTATTTAGTTCTGATGTTTGTTGGGGCTGGACTATGGCCCCCTCATTCAATTACATCTTCACCAACATTCTGGTGTTAGTGGTCTTCACTGCCCAAACTTAGTTGTCCTGGAACCCATTCTGCAGACAAGAATGGCTTGGAAGTCAGAGATTGGCCAGCGTCTGCCTTCGGAGTGCTGAGATTAAAAGTGTTCACCACAATGCTCAACATTAAGTTTTCCTTTAATTCCTTTTCATTAGTTGGGAGAATGGCTGGGTCGGGTCTTGCCTGAGGTCACCAATCCCTTTATTCCACTTAGCATCAGGCTTTTCTTTCATCTGTTTTCACTTTCTGGTGCCACTTTTCTCCTCAAACTACATTTTGTATTTTTCCTTGCTCAGTTTGCTCCGTTTCATTATAGATTTGCATAAGCATGGCTACTAATATCCAAGCAACACGGTCAATACTAGGCTGTCTGGAAATCTCTTCTGCCAACTGGTAATCCTTAACTCTTTAATTTAACCTCATGCAGATAGTTTGGACAAGGGCAGAAAGTAGCCACATTCTTCACCAAAATACCACAAGAAAAATCTCTAGGTCACATATTAATATCCTTCTCCTCTGAAGTTTCTTGAGCTCAGCTACTCACTTCAAATCACCCTCAGCACCACTGTCTTTCATTGTCCTACTAGTTGGTCCCATTATGGTCCACTTAAAGTGTCCAATTGGTTTTCTAGTCCAAAGTCCCAAAGTGTTCCATAGTCCTCTAGACCAAAACATGCTCAGGCCCATCACAGAAGTAACCAAGTCCTTGGTATGAACTTTGGTCTTAGTTAGGATTTTTATTGCTGTGAAGAAATTCCATGACAATAGTAACTCTTAAAATGAAAGCATTCAATTAGGACTAGCTTACAATGCATAGATTCAGCCCATTATCACCATGGCAGGAAGAAAGGCAACATCCAGGCACACAGAAGTAGCTTAGAGTTCTACATCTGGATCCTCAAGCAGCAGGAAGAGAGTTTGACACTGGACCTGGCTTGAGCATTTGAAACCACAAAGCCCACCCCTAGTGACACATTTTCTCCAACAAGGCCACACTTTCTCATAGTGCCACTCCTTTTGAATCTATGGGGACAATTTTCATTTAAACCACCTCAACCAAATGAACAATTTTCAAATATTTATTCCTCATTTTTAAAGAAATATTCTTTTAGCAAGAACAGATTTACTTTATATTTAGTAGATCCTAATTTCCCCACAATTACCCTATAAAAGCTCTAATTTAGTTAATAAAATGATTGATTTAGTGTTTACTTTAAAGTGAAATGGAATTATAAATGCACAAGGAAGTGAATCAAATGATCAAAGGAAACTTTTTCTACTGTGTGTGTAAATGCACATGGGTTTGCATGCCAGTAAATATGTGTGGAGGTCATAGGAAGATGGAAGAGTTAGTTCTCTTTTTACCATGTGAGTCTTTGGGATTAAATTGAAGTTATCAGATTGGGTGGCAGTAGTCTTCACCCACTGAGTCATCTTGTATGTCCAATAACAATTATATTTTGTCAAAGGAACATTCTCAAGTTATCTGTTAATGTACAGAACATATTAAATCTGAAAACATAACTTAGAAAGAACTACAATGATGAAACACTATTAATCTTTTTCTACATGCAATATTAGAAAATTAAATTAAGTCACTTCTAAATTACTTTTATGGCATATCTGTAATGAGCTATATTATATCAACTATTTCAATTCCCACTAGATGACAGCCTAAACTTTGATTCTAACCTCTGGTCAGGTGAACAATCATTTTTGATAAAACATATATTTAGTTGTTTTATTTAAGTAACAAAATTAGAATTGGATAAAATATTGAAGTCCTATATCAATTGATTTCATACATAAAAAGGTAAGGGCTAAAATAAAAGGAATGTCAGTGGTGTGTTTCTCAGCAGTTGCTACTGTGTTCTTTTTAATAAACAATTGTTTTGTTCTAAATGTTAATCAATAATAGTTCTAATTATCAGTATGCACAAAATGCAAGAATAAATGCCTTATGTGCATTGCTAATAATTGTAATTACAATATAGTAGTTACGGGGATAGAGCAAACTCCCAAATGCCACAAAGCCCATAAGTAGCAAAACAGGGCTTTCAAAGCTTGTGCTCTTTTGCTATGTGTTGCTGGACCCAGTTAGATGGCCAAGTCATCTCAGAAGAAATACTATGAAAACAAGGACAATTCATTTCGCACATTTCTCATAACATAGGCAGAGTTATAGTCACAAAGCTGAATAAGGCATTATTTATTTTAAAGCACAGTGGATTGCTTCTGTGACTTAACTAATATTACCAGCATTTGATGAGGATGAACCAGATTAATAAGAAATAATGAAAGCCTGGAGTTTGTACTGTGTTGTTTGTTGTTTTCAACTTAAACTATTAATTTTTTCCTGTAGGTGCTTGGTGTTTTATTGCTAGGTTTTAGTTTAATCATAAGGATGTAACTTAAAAAATGGTAAAATTTTCATATTAAACATTAGACAGAGGTTTGTGTAAAATATAGTAATTTAAAATATAGCAGTATGGTAGAAAATAATAAACATATAGAATCCAATAACAAGTTAATGTCACATTGAAATTTATGTGGCAACATAATACAATGAGGTGAAAAGTATAAAAGTTATTTTCTTCAATGTGTTGAAAGATCACAGGAAGAACTAATGCTAGTCCTAACCTCTATGATAGTAAATCAGACTATACATTTTTGTCTTATTATATTTGGCCAAAAGTCTAAAAGTTAAAAGCTTAAAATTAAAGTTGACCTAATTCTGTTTTATTGGGAGATTTAGAGAAAACTTGTTATGAATTTCAGAAGTTGAACCATTAGAAGATTTATTTCTACAAATCCATGTACTTCACATTCTAGAACAATAGTCCTTAAATTTTAAGGATTAGATTTTTTATATCAATATTCACTTCAAATTACTGAATTAAGAAGTAACCAGTCTAATCCCTAATCTCTTTAGATCACAATCTCATTTGTGATTATGATTTAACAGTGTATGTTCTTTGAATTACCTCGAGAAATATGGGTTTTAGCCTATAGTCTTGAGTTTTGACAATGCTAGCTTTAGTTTGCAATAGTGTGACAGAATTATTTTTCTATGCAACCTGGATTGAATGTAAGAGTAGCTAGAGTCTGTCTTCTATCTTTTACCTTGTTTTGATTTGCTTTTTTTACTTTTATCTTGGCACATGCTAGCCACATTATTATCATTTTTATTTTTAAAATATTTCACTTATTTAATAAATATATTAATAAAGAAAAATAATTATTAAAATAAAGAAAAATGTATTCTTTGAAATTTTTCATATGTATATAATATGCTTTTATCTTACTCATACCACTCATGTCTAATCTCCCATCCAAGTTTATGCTCTTTCATGTATATAATATACATATTAATTTTTTAATATTTTAAATTAAAATAAAATTAAATCTCTTTCTTCCATCTTTTTCCTCAAGCTTCTTCAAGATACCATGCCTTCAATTTGTCTCATTTTCTTCAGTTCAATTAATTTGATAGCCTGTTTTTCTTTGATTATTATTTTATGTACATATGTATAGATACACACACACACACACACACACACACACACACACACACAGTCTTTATATTTGGATGTGCCTAACAGTTCAATGGATGGGCTACTTCCTAACCTCCACGTGGCTGATCCACCCCCCACACCTAGCCTCCACTCCCATATTCCTAAGTTATTACTTAGAAATCTTATATTCCATCTTTGTTGCCCTAAACACAGGGGGAGTGACTCTTGGGGCCATTTTCCCCCTTCCTACATGGCAGCTATGCCCTCTTTGAGCTTCTTCCTTCTTCCTTCTTTACTTTCTCTGAGTATGGTAGATCTCCTTCTTTCTGTTCCTTCCTAAGATCCCTTGCCTGGGAATTCTCAAAGTCCCATCTCTGTTTCTCTGTCCAGCCATTGGCCGCAGGCCACTTTATTTACCAATCAAAACCAACTGGGGACAGGGTTCCTCAGTCTTACAAGTGGGACACTACAAACAGGTTTTGGAGGGAACCTAATTAACATGAGAATACAGCAGCTAAAGGCTCTAAAGGCTCATCTGTTGATCTTTGTGTTTTGCCTAATTATGATTTTCTGTAATGGACTTCATTTACTGTCAAGAGAAGTTTCTTTTGAGGGGTGGTAGCTACACTTATTACCTCAGGTAGAAGGCTGAGGTTTGGAATATAGTAGGAATTATGCTGGTCTAACAAAGTAGTGGGAGTATATTCTTTTCTAAGGCTAATGATCTCACTAACCTTGGCAAACTGTCTAGATACAAGTACTAGGCATGATGTCCTTCATATTGAGAGGTTCTTAAGTCCATTTAGAGAGTGGTTGATCACTATCAACATGGGAGTGGCACTTTTTGTAACCTTATGACATATTGTCATGCTGGTGATTGTTGTGATTCACCAGTGGGACAGTTCAGTTCCCTTGACAGCTTGTACAATATCTTTCAGCACCATGGAAGCTAGGATAGATAACAAGAAGTAGCCTTTCAGGTTAGATTCAGCTCAAATAATCCAACTGTTATGACTTCTTCAGCAACAGGGGCCTATCCTCAACCTCTGAGAGGCAAGCTAGAACAGCAGTATTAGTCTACTTATATTTAGACTACCCTGATCAACCATTCAAAAAGAGGTTTCCCATACCTGATACTAGGGATGTTGTTAGTGTATGGTTCTTGTGGGAATAATTGTCAACTCAAATGGTCTAGCTTCTCATTGTTAATCCAAATGCCTCCCATCCCCCCTTCATCTCTGCATCCCTCACCCTGCCCACATTGCATGCATTTGTGCATACTTTTAGATAACTATAAAATACTATGATTTCCTGAGGATTTATCAATGAACCTTGATGCCATTTGTTTCTTATCTCTCATCCTACCATATTAGCTTCATTCTCTCATCTAGAGTCAGCACAGCACCCTCCCAGTTTTCCAGTTTTCCAACTTAGACACCTGTATCCTGCTATCCCTCTCCCTGCTCAACTCCTTCCTACGTGTACCTATGGTTGTTTTATACTTTGTTGTTTACTGTGATTACTGTATATTGCATAATCATGTCTGAAGAATTAGAGCTAAGAACCACAGATGAGAGAGTGCATGAGGGATTTTTCTTTCTGGATTACCTTGCTCGATATAATATTTTTCATGGCCTATCCTTTTACCTGCAAATTTCATGCTTTTATTATTCTTTATAGCTGAGTACTAGTCTCTTGTGTATATGTAACACATTTTCATTATCCATTCATCTGCTGAAGGTCATTTATGTTGTTTCCATTTTCTGGCTATTGGGAATATGGTGGCCATGAAAATTGCTGAGTTTGTGGAGTGGGATGTTGAGTCACTTGGGATTAATCCAAGGAATAGTACTGCTAGAACATATTGTAGATTCATGGTTAGTTGGTAGAAAATTCTTCACACTGATATCCAAAGTAACTGCATCAGTTTGCATTTCACCAACAGTGAATGAGGGCTCATCTTTCCCCATCATCCTGCTAGCATTTGCTGTCAGTTGTTTTGTGTGTGATATGAAATCACAAATTATCATCATCTTTATCATTTTCACTAACATATCAGTTACTTGGAAACATAGATAAAGTCATGCTTATAGCCCACTGCAGTGCTTTTTATATAGTAAACATCTATTAGGCATTTATTAGTATACTGCTAAAGACAACACTCTATTAGCTGATAACTGCTTTGTAGATGCCTGCTAAGCATTTTTCACACTAACTGACATCAAGTGTTTCAACCAGCTCCTGATTTGTTTTCCGTCATATTCAAGGAATTGAATTTTAAGTTATATTTTTTAAAGCAAGCTATTCAGTAACATGAAACATCTGTTACTAAGAATAAACATATTGGTCCTTGTATTAGGGTTCTCTAGAATCACAGAACTTATGGTAGTCTCTATGTAGTAAAGGAATTTATTGATGACTTACAGTCTGTAGTCCAACTCCCGACAATGGTTGGCAGCAGCTGTGAATGGAAGTCCAAGGATCCAGCAGTTGCTCAGTCCCACAAAGCAAGCAAGCAAATCAGAGAAGAGCCTTCTTTCTTCCAATGTCCTTATATAGGTCTCCAGCAAAAGGTGTGGCCCAGATTAAATGTGTGTGCCACCACATCTTTAATACCAGATGACTTTGAACTCGTAGATCTTCCTATCTTAATCTTCTGGGATTCATAGTCACTATGCATCAAGATCTCCATGCCAAGATTCAGGTCGGAAACTTGTATCTCTCAGCCTCCAAATTAGAGCTACAGGTGAGCCTTCTAATTCTGAATTGTAGTTCATTTCAAATATAATCAAGTTGACAACCAGGAATAGCTACTACAGTCCTGAACATTTTTATAGTGCTTGCTAGTTCCATTACTGACCTACTACTTAGTAAGTTAACTCCATGCATTGTAGTAGTATAGTATAGATACCAATTAATGGAAGCAGTCTAATTCCTAATCATATAGCCACCCCTCTATTTTCACAAAGGACATGTTGGTTCCAGAGTGCTCCATCCTAGGTCCAATGCATTTGTGCAAACCCTGAACATATCATCAGTGCTCTAATAATAATTGTTGCGGGAAGTTGAAAAAAAATGAATCCACACCACAAACTTCGTTTTCTGCCAAGTCACATTCTTGAGCCAGTGCAGTCAGGGCATCACCATGTCCCCGTGGTCTCTTGTGATTTTCTCCCAGCTATTACAACATCTCACTCACATGCAACTCTTTACACACCCCCACAATCATTCATCTAGCTAGCACCTAGGACCCAGACTTTTAAGGCCTTAATATCCAATCAGATTTATATAATAATAAGATCACAATTTGCAAGATGCCAATACAATAATTTCAGAACCAAATAATAAAGACAATATCCAAACCCAATTAATATATTTTGTAAAAACCTTTGCTTGGTGGTGTAACCACTCTAGATCTGACTCTTCATCATTCTCTGACTCCATGATGATCTCTTCTCTCTCTCTCTCTCTCTCTCTCTCTCTCTCTCTCTCTCTCTCTCTCTCTCTCTCTCTCTCTGCTCCTGACCTTTCCTCCTCCAACTTTAGCTCCACCTCTTATTCTTGTCTAATCACAGGCCTGTCACTGCCCTAATGTGATTGGACAGAGAAAGTGCTGTTGCAAATAATTGATAGAATATTTATAATAGTTAACACCATGCAAGTTAGTGCAGTTCTTATATTGTAGCACTTATGGTAAAAGGGCAGACTAAAATGTCTACACATATTTGATACAAAGCTTTTAAATATTTTTGTTGTTTGGATATGTATGTGCAATACCCACTCATAGAAGAGACTGACTATGGCATTCTTAAATGCTACTAATTTAATTATGATTCAGAATTATTCGAGATCATATTTTTGTGGTTAGAGTTTTTATCATATATTCTACATAAAGCACTATTTCTGCAGCATTGTTGCTAGCTTGATTTCTAAAAGTAATTAGTAATAGTAATTGTGCACATTCTGGGAAGGTTTTCAAGGGTTATTGGTGAGCTTGTACAGTTCTTCAAGAACCAAGGGGCCAACTTTTCTCCTAATTTGTAAGATAAAAATATAAGGAGTATAAAAGAGAAAATTATTGAGCTGTAAAAATAGGTTTATGAGAAAACAAAGAATGATCAATATTCAGAAAGGACCCAAGTAAAATACATACAAGGATGTGATTTTCCATAGAAAATAATTTGTTATCATTTTTTTCTTTTAAAGAATTTTTAGAGTTCTATTTCATGCAGGTTATTATAAATAGGAGAGAGAGAGAAGGTCTGGTACTCCCCATACTCCATGCCCTGCCTTCTGAACCAGTTCAAGACTCTTCCTAAATTATGCCAGAGAGAATGAAGCATACTGTTTAGAAGTGGAGATAAACAATATACTGTCACTAGAAAAATAAAACATCCAGTGAATAGGTTATTCTTTATGCATCACAATATCCAAACTTGTCCGTGAACATAGTAATATATTGAATTAAGTGGCAGGATTATAACAGATAGATCATTTGCCAAGGAAAGAAGGATATGGGTGATGAAATGAAGAAAAATCTGCATCCATTGAGAGTCTACAACTATATTAAACTGTTTGAAAACTTTCTCAGTAAATGCCCACAGTAGTCTATGAAGAGAAATATAAATTTGTCTATAACCTTACTGAGAAAAATGGGGTTCATATAGGTAAGTACATTGTCCCAAGACTCTCAGAACAATTGTCAAAACTGTGAGCAAATGCCAGTCAAGACTTGTCTGAATACACAGCCTGTCTGATACTGCTTACTAAAGGCAAGAATTGAAGAAATGTAGTAAAATTGACAATTCATTTGTAAAAAATATGTTGGATAAGGTTGACATTGATGGAAGCAAAGTATAAGGACTGAGATAAAAATACACTGTATTTGTTTGAGATTTTACTATGGTTACTCAACTTAAATTCTGCAGTTGGCAATACCATGAGTCTTATAAGAAAGCAACTGGTTTGGTATTAATTGGCAAGGACAATTTCAACATGCACATAAAAGGATGTGTTTGAAGCTGAATGAGAGATGCAAAATATTCAGATCAGAGCAAAAAGTAAAAGCTAGATATTATAGTTGAAATTTGTGAGTATGGACAATAAGAAAGCCATTAATTCTTTGAAGATTTGACTATGAATGTCTGATTCTTCATATTTAAATATGTATTATAATTTCAGTAGCTAAAAATGACCTTAATGTCAAAAAAAGCAATTCTCAGCTTTTCTAGAATAGAAAAAAGTTCTCATCTAAAGGCCATTCGCCTTGGCCTCCTTGTTGCCTTTCATCATTTTCTTAATAATTCTTTTCTATCTATCTTTTTAAACACAGCTACAGATCGTCTCAGATTGGAAATTATTCTAGTCTCATTTCTGCTGCAGCATAAAATACTCTGACCAAAATCCAAAGAAAGGGTTTATATTTGGCTGACAATTCCATGTAGCAATCCGTTTTTTTGAGGTGAAGTCAAGGCAAGAACTTAAGCAGCCCGTTGAATCACATCTTTGATCAAGAGCAGAGAGAACAGAATATGCCAGCAGTTCTCAAACTATGGTTAATGATGTCTTAGGCAAAATTCCATCTCCAAACGCTATTTGCATTACTATTCATAAAAGGAGCAAACTTACATTTGTAAAGTAGCAAAGAAAATAATGTTATGGTTGTGGGTTGCCACAACATGAGGAACTGTGTTAAAGAATCACAGTATTAGAGAGGCTGAGAACTACTGCAGTATACCCATACTGCCTACCTTGATCTCTTAATGCTCAACTTGTTTTCTCTACTCTTACACAGTCCAGGTTCAGCTCAGAAAGGGGTGATGCCATCTTTATCTTGGCTCTTAGAAATACAATTAGCAATCAAGACAATTCCTGACAGGTATGCTTATAGGCCACTTAATCTAGACAATTCCCCATTGAAACTCACTTCCCTGGTGACGCTATATTGTCTCTTGTTTGTGACTGAAACCAAGCAGGGCCAAACCTTAGGGGCAAGTTTGCACCTGGAGACTCCCCAGCACACCACTACTCCCTCTAAAGTGCCATTTCCTCAGTGAATCCCAGTAAAATAATGACATTATCTAACTGAATGCCAGTGACTACTTCTATCCTTACTAAGAATATTCATGAACAACTTACTAATGGATAGAAACCTAATAAAAGTTTAAAAGATTATATTAGAGATATTTAGCAAGAAATGAGTTTATTTGGGTAAAATGTTTAGACAATCAGGATCTCAGAATGGCAAATCAAAAGAATAGAATACTGAGAACAAAGAAGTGGGGGGAGGGGGCACCTGATCTACCAGGAGATCACAATTGTTGCCTCTTGACCAGCAGACAATGAGCCACCCCATAATGCCTTGATATATACTTCTAAAGTTAAAGTATATACACTGCAGTTGATGAACAAGTCTAGAAATTCCTCATATTTGATAATAAATTACCTACTAGGATCAAATCTCAGTAAATAATGAGAATGGTCGCTCTGAAAAAGGGCAGGCTCAGGATCTATGCAGCTGGTAAAGGTAAAGCTGACATTTGCAAAACTGATTTCAGCATAGGCAGAAATTCCAGCAGGGAAACATGGACAGAAATCACCAAGAAGCAAAAAATTAAGCTGTTGTAAGATACACTATAATAAACCCACAGAGAACTTGGGTGGCTAGTTAAAATACCCATAACCAATTTACACAGAAGTGTGGTAGCTAGTCCCTCTTAGTTGTACATGATCATTAGTGCCATAGATCAGAGAAGCTCTGATAATCTTCACAAGACCCTCATATGATTATGGCTTGAGTCTATGAACATTCCATCATGGAGACATGAAAGACTCAAAAAATGATGCCTGAGGTCCTTCATGTAATTCTCACTGAGGCTTCTCCCTTCCCCTGGCTATACTGAGAGTAAACAGATGATACTGATGGGACTCTTCAGTAGCATTTGCCTATAAGTAACTTGGAGACAGAGGAACACTTCAGGAGTTTTCCATGCTGCATCTTAATCCAGTGGAAACTGCCTTTGATTCGCCAGGGCTCCTGGAATTAGCCTCAGTTTTGGACAGGATGTCATTTATGGTCTAAACATGTCCTTACTATCTGGGATAAAAGGAAATCTCTTCATATCTTCTAGGAAAACTCACACAGACAATTGAGTGCATAATAAATGTGGGAAATAAACGCATGTGATCAATACCTATGCAATTCACATTTATTTTTAATGAGAAGAAACAAATACCATTTTATGTAAAACATTGATCAACAATGTGGCATGATAATAAAATCTGAGCAAATCTAGACCATCTGGCTCTGTGTGACTAAGAGGTTCTGGATCAAAGAATGAAGACACTTCTACCTGGGGAAGAGGATTAGACATAGTAAGAATCCCATTCAACTTTAAACTGGTCTGTTTGGACTCCAGGTGACACCAGAACAGTAAACACAAAAATTATTACCAGCTGGGACTGGAGAAAAGACTAGCCAAATAAAATCACTGGCTGTATTTTCAGAATTCCTGAGTTCTATTCACAGCAGCCACTTGGCAGTTCATAACTGTCTGGAATTTCAGGTCCAGGGATCTGAAGCCATCTTCCACCCTTTGTAGTTATCAGGCATGCATATGATGCACACACATACGTACAGACAAAGCATACACACCAAATGAGGTTTTTATTTTAAAGTTATAAATCTCCAGAGTTGATTACATAGTATTGTCAAAAGAAAACAAACATAGGATTGCATCAAGTGGGCATTGGATGTACCTGCCTACGAGCTCATGGTTTCATCAGGTGTGGTTCTCTTTGTGATAATTTTACCTCTAAATGGAAAATGAGGGTGGAGTTTAACAAAAACCCCAACCCAATTGCCCCAGAGAGAGAACTCAACATGTCTATATTTTTTGTACTGGATTCATTCTCATATTAAAATCTCTAGCCTCCCTATTCAAAGACAGGGACAAAAACTCAATGGTTTGTAGAAAGAAAAGCTGAAGAGGTGGTAGGATTTCAATAGAATGTTTGATGCTCCTGTAACATGTGACAAACACCTGAAGAAAAACCCTTTCTGGGAAGAACATACTAGACACAGAGGCAACAGGGGTAAAAGAAGAAGGATGCTTGGCATGTTCAAGAAATTTGGAGTGTAGAAGAGCAATATGAGCAAGGAACAGAAGTTTAGGGGATAGAGGGAGAGCTGTCATAGGGAGCCACATCCTATAGGGTCTCACAAAAGTCTAAAAATCACTGCTTAAAATCGTACTAATGATAATCATATGAAGAATGTGGAAAGTATTCTCTATTGGCATGTTGGGATATTATGTTACATACTAAACTTGTCTTTCAGAAGAATTACTTTGGTTGCCAGGTTGAAAATAACCTTTAAAATTGGGCCAAGAGGGAAAGCAGGGATAACAATTGATTAGTGAGACCCTTTGTAATAAATCATCTAGATAGGTGACTATGGGCATAATGTTCCCTATGCTGTGTAAAGTTTATCCTCAGGTTATTTAAATACTGATTTCTCCACCCTCACATCTTGGGATGTATCATGGTATGGGGCTGAGGGGTAGCCAGATTAGCATAAAGTAGAGATAGATCATTTAATTGCTCAGCTATTGAGGTGTAGTTTTAAATAAATCTTGATTCCTCTGTGAAGTTATTGGGGACTACCATAACATGAAGAAATACAGCTGTTGGATTAATTCACTGTTTATATTTATATTAAGAATAATTCATTCTCAGATGACAACAATGACAGACAAATGTTTAGAATTCTGAAAGAAAAGACTATGTGAGCAGAGAATACATTGAGAATATACTCTGAAGTTTCAGGTCCACAGGAAATTACTCAGTGCTCTGATTCTCCCTTTAAGCCCTGTAGCTCTAGGTATTGCAAAACAAAACAAACAGTTGGCATGGCCTTTCCTCCCAGAACTGGCTGGAGTCTGTATAATATCATCAAGTGAGTACACAGTAATCTTAGATGAAACAGTTCATACCTTTTCTCATTAAAAAGCACTGTCTATTCTAATTCTTCCAACTTGAGTTCTAAATGATGCTTTTTGAAAACAACATCTAGGTTTTCTCCCTTATCCTTTGATCCACCAGAGTAATGTCTAAGAATCAAAGAGTTTCTTTGGACGTCCATGCTGTCTTCTTTATGGTGTTATTCATAAAATTTGAATTGAGTAAAATTCTTCACCAGGCTCTATATTATAGGCTAGACATTGTGATAAACATTTAGGTGCATTGACCACAGTAGATTCATGATTAAGAAAGCAGTTAGGGACTGGAGAGAGAGTTCAGCAGTTAAGAAAATGTTTTGCTCTTGCAGAGGACTTGAGTTCAGTTCCTGTCGTATACATGGCAGCTCACAACCACCCAAACCTCCAGTTCCATGAGATGTGGATAACTCTTCTAGCCTCTGTGGGCACCAGACATGTATGTGACACACACACACACACACACACACACACACACACACACACACATATATATATATACACTCAGGGAAATACTCAAACCAATATAATAAATGAATTTTTAAAAATAGGCTAAGGATGGGAACAGAGCAGAAGTTTGATGATTTCTAAACAAACGTTACATGTAGTACTCAATACTTCTGTAAATTTGAATGTCTTAGTCTCTACACCTGTGGCAACTAGCTTTTTAAAATATGCCATAAAATAATAAATGTACATCACCTTGGATAATTAGATGCATTCATGCATCAATTTTTTTTTAAAAGGCAATTCATACTAAGTGAACACATTTCAAGCTACTTAGTTTATAGAAGGATACATTCTGCCTCCCTTAATTTAGATGTCTTTATCTGTATCTTCTTAGGGAAAAAGAGAACCCAAGTATAAAATACTGAGGATATAATAGTAATGATTCCCACATCAATTTACTTTGGTTCTATTCTCAATTTCTGAAAATCTTCTCATCTTAACTTTGTTAACAAATTATAAGGAAAATTCCTCTAAAGTAATAATGTTACTAAGTATTTCCTAGCTTCTAGGCATCCTGTGTGTATAGCCCACTTAGATAACAGAGTTTTCCACATTTTATCTATTAGAGAATTAGGTTAGATATTTAATAATACTAGATGTTTTCATAAACATAATAAAAATATTATAACTGATAATAATATAAATGACAAACTAGGTATTCTTTCATAAAGTAAACACAAAATTTCAAAAACATTGTCTGAATCATAAAACAAAGAATGGCATATTTAGCAGTGAATTCTCATTCAAAAATTAGTTAGTTTCTCTCTTGATTGTTTTCCTTTTCTTATTCTAATAACTAAAATGACTTGGTAAAGGTTGTCATTCTGTTAGCACTCTAGAGTTTAACTGAACACAAGAAAAAAATTCTTGATTTCTGTAAAAATCAAAGCAATAATAATACATGTAAAAATAAATAAGAAATCATAATGATATGTCAACAAATGCATTACAGTTAGCGGGAGTGGGAGGGCTAGTGAGCAGGGGAAGTAGGATGGGATGGGGGTTTTTGGAGGGGAAATGAGGAAAGAGGATAAAATTTGATATGTAAATAAAGAAAATATCTAATAAAAAAGGAATTTCTATAATACTCAGGGAGAAATGGGATATTTCCTAGTCACTTATGAGATGAAAATGGGTGTATAGTTCATTTATTTTCATTAATTATGTTGTAATACCTTAATGAAATTCTTAATTTTTATAATCACATTAAAAAATATTTACTCTACTTATTCATTTCTATGTATGCATGTGAAGGCACCCATGCCACAGCACTTATGAGGTCAGAGGACAGGCAACAGGGTTAATTCTTTCTTTCTCCCATATGGTTCCAGGGATGGCAAGAAGTTGAGCCATCTTACAAGCCCCTATCAGGAAATTTAAAAGCATTTTATACTAAAGGTTTGAACACTTGTCTCAATAAATTATGAATGGTGTAATTACCCAGCAGAAGGTGGTAAAGAATATAAGAAGCTCAGCATATTATATTGTATAAAGTATATACCTTTAATTTTATTTATTTCATGCAATATTTTATAAAGCTTTGACTATTATAAGAAAATCTGAAAATAATGTAAGCCAATTTCTTACATTTTACTTATCAAAAACATAAGAACCAGGAAGTTTAAGACCACATTTAGATCAAAGGTTCACCTATTAGTTTAGCAAGAATTAGACTAAATCATTTTCAACATACATTCACCCACTAACAATCTGCATATATTTTGGCAGTCTCCAACCTGAACCACATATTTATGTGGTCATTTTCCAGTCTTTCAGTTTTCAAGGATCTAACTTTCAATTCTTTGTACATATACTCACTTTCAGATTCATAAACCTTTTCATAGTTCCTAGCTTCCACTTAATTATTTATAATATAAAAATTAAGGAGCCTGATATGGCTGTCTCCTGAGAGACCCTGCCAGAGCCTTACAAATACAGAGACAGATGTTAGCAGCCAACCATTGGACTGAGCATGGGGTCCCTAATAGAGGACTTAGCGAAGGGACTGAAAGAATTGAAGGGGTTTGCAACCCCATGGGAAGAACAATAATAACAAACCAAACCCCCCAGAACTCCCAGGGACTAAGCCATCAACAAAGGAGTACACATGGCTCCAGCTGCATATGTAGCAGAGGACGGCCTTGTCATGCACCAACAGAAGGAGAGGTCCTTGGTCCTATGAAGGCTAGATAGATGCCCCAGGGTAGGGGAATCTAGGGCAGGGAGGTGGGAGTGGGTGGGTAGGTGGAGGAACACCCTCATAGAAACAATGGGAAGGAGGATGGGATATGGTGTTTCCAGAAGGGAGGGAAACTGGGAAAGGGGATAACATTTGAAATGTAAATAAAGAAAATATCCAAAAAATATTAAAAAGAGAAAAATATATAATTTTGAAAAGTACATACATGTATGCAAAGAAATATGAATATATGCTCCACTCCTCCCCATTACACTTGCCATATCTCTGAAATATCACGACCTCATAATTTCATGTTATAAAGCTCATATAGTGCAGTTAGATCTGCACATGTG
The DNA here is from genome assembly GCA_019843855.1 of Hylomyscus alleni. NCBI lineage: Eukaryota > Metazoa > Chordata > Mammalia > Rodentia > Muridae > Hylomyscus > Hylomyscus alleni. The sequence goes on along the minus strand of JADRCC010569669.1, from coordinate 10,020 downwards.
TGTGAGTCTGTCTATACCATCTACTAGACCATCTACTGTAACAGGAAAACCTACCTGTGGTCAAATCCTCAACAACACTATCTTTCTATAAAATACCATAGACTGCCAATGTACCACACTCCTCAGCATGGTGTGGCGCCTAGAGATTGTCCACTAAGCTGGGCAAAGTTTTTTGTATATCTTGATCTTGTGTACATCTTATAGCCACCATGAGCTCATGATTTCAAATTAAGAAGATAGTATTTCATGTACTACTTACTCTATGTTCTCTAGCTCTCATGGTGTTTCTGTCTCTTCCACAGTGGTCACTAGGGCTTGATAGTCAGAGACTTAGGGTATGATATGATGGTACAATATCTTGTTTAGAGATGAACACTGAACCTTTGCTGTGCATCTCCCCATTGATATGTAACCACTTCAAAGAGAAGGTTTTCTGAGTCAAGGCCTGTACATGTCTATGTATAAACAAACATTTAGAAGGAAATTTAACAGCATGGCCATGTAGCAAAGTAACAATAGCAGATTCATCAATAGTAGGGCATTTGACCTACTCAGCCATGGGCTTATGTTCAGGTTTTTAGTACCAGATATGAAATCCTTTCTTAAGAAGTAGGCCTCAAATCCTATCAATTACTTATTCCAGAACAGCCATACCACTGTTGTTCAGTACACATCTTTTGCACAGCAATATCCTTGAGGAAGTGGAAGATCAGCGTTGGCTCTGAACTGGATAGAAAAAAGGAATCTCAGGCCATATCATCATCAACTAGCTAAGCCCTACTGTGCTAGCTTCTTTGTGATCACATATTTAATGCAGGACCTGCATATAAGATTTGTTCTAAGCCTCCTAGATTATCATTCAGGGTACTGACTTCAGCTTACCCATTCTTGTCCCATTTAGCATTGTCTCTGAATTCTAACTATCTGGGTCAGTGTTCTAATGCTGTGAAGAGACATAATGACCACAGTAACTCTCACAGAAGAAAGCTTTTTACTAGGACTTGCTTAGAGTTTAGAAAAATTTTGGTCCATTATCATCATGAGAGGTAGCAGGTCAGCATACAGTCAGACATAGTTTGGAAAAAACAGGTGAGAATTTTTCATCCAGATTCACAAAAAGCAGGAAAAGAGAAACTCTCAACTTAGAATGGGCCTTTGAAACCCTAAAGCCTACCCTCTACTGACACACTTCCTCCAACAGGCCACACTATCTAATTTTTTCAAATAGTGCCATTCCCTGGTGATGAAGTATTCTAGTATATAAGCCTATGGGGGCCGTTCTCACTCAAACCACCACAGTAACTTAGCCTCCATTACAACCTTACAATTCATACAGAATACAGATTCATACAGAATCTGAAACCAAGCTACTTCACCCTGGGGACTGACATTTAAGTAACACTTTCAGACATTCAGTGATCTAAAAGAAAATGTGTACAATGTTAATACCGCAACGTCTATAAAATATTGAAAGGGACTAACTTTTCTGAAAATTTGGAACCCCAAAGGGGTCAAATCTGTTTTACTATCACATACCCAGACTTTCATCCTCTGTAGTTTAGTTATTCCCTCACTATTAAAACATTCTCTCCTTGAAGGACAGAGTCTCATAAGCATCATGAAGTAATAAAATTTACAAGACCCATGAAGGAAGTGGGACTTACTTTTCTCAGGAATTCTTAAAAATAACAAGACTCAGAAGGTCCTGTCCTAAGATTATATGACCAATAACAGTTGCTGGAAGGAGGAAGCTGCTCCATCAAGTCATGTGCCTTCCAGTTGTTCAAGGACTCCAGAGATGCAACTTCTGTAAGTTGTTGCCTCTGCTGGGGTGGTCTTTTTAATGATGACAGCTGTCTTGAGTCACTCCTACTTCTGTATGTAACTTTTACTCACATATCTATAAATAATCACAATACAATCCTTGGTTTACTAGGCTAGACTTAGGAATAACTGTTTATTAAATGTGTTCTCTGTGCCCTATCTGGAGTGAATCCATGTTAGTTCAAAACTCCCCAGGAAAAGTCACACAGCATTCTCCCTTGCTGAGTGAGAGAAAATTATGATACAAACAGAAAAATGTCTGAATTATAATGTAGAACATATGATGATCAATGAATTAATATAAAAATTTTAAAATTATTTTGAGTCATATGAAAAAAGAATTGTTTCATTATTGTTATAGAACTTTACATTTTTATATTTTAACAACTGAGTCCTAAATACCTGAGTCAAACAAGAGGGTCTCATTAAATCTCATATACAATGTATATGTTGTCAAAAATATACGTAGTTTGAAAAATAATAAATTTTGTCCTATTGACAGTGTCCTTTGCCTTACAGAAGCTTTCATGAGAACCCATTTGTCAACTGTTGATCTTAAAGACTGAGCCATTGGTGTTCTGTTCAGAAAAATATATGTTGTGCCAACATGTTTGAGGCTATTTCCCACTTTCTCTTCTATTAGATTCAGTGTATCTGATAATGTTAAGGTCCTTGATCCACCTGGACTTGAGCTTTGTATAAGATGATAAATATAGATCTATTTCCATTCTTCTATATACAGACTACATGTTAGACCAGCACCATTTGCTGAAGATGTTTTCTTTCTTTCTTTTCACTGTATGGTTTTGTCAAAGATCAAGTGTCCATAGGTGTGTGGGTTTATTTCTGGGTCATCAGTTCTATTCTAGTGATTGACCTACCTGTCTCTGTGTCAAGACCATGCAGTTTTTATCACTATTGCTTTATAGTACAGTTTGAGGCCAAGGATGGTGATTCTCCTAGGAATTCTTTTATTATTGAGAATTGTTTTTGCTATCCCAAGTTTTTGTTTTTCCATATAAATTAAGATTTTTTTCTTTCCATGTCTGGGAAGAATTGTGTTGGAATTGTGATAAAGATTACACTAAATCTGTAGATTGCTTTTGGTAAAATGGCCATATTTACTATGTTAATTCTGCTGACCCATGAGAAAGAGAGATATTTCCATCTTTCCAAGGTTGTCTTCAATGGCTTTCTTTGGTGACTTGAAGTTCTTGTCATACAGATCTCTCAATTGCCTGCTTAGAATAATACCAAGGACGAAATGGCAACCTATATCTGATAGAGGGCTCATATTCAATGTATACAAAGAACTAAAGAAGTTGGACTCTAAAAACACATATTTGTTATTAAAAATGGGGTGTAGAGCTAAACAGAATTCTCAACTGAGAAATATCAAATGGCTGAGAAGCATTTAAAGAAATGTTCAACATCCTTAGTCATCTGGGAAATGCCAATCAAACGACCCTGAGATTCTACCTTACATCAATCAGAATGGATAAGATCGAAAACTCAAGTGACAGGACATCCTGCTGAGCATGTGAAGAAAGAGGAACACTCCTCCTCCATTGCTGTTGGGATTGCAAACTGGTACAGCCACCCTGAAAATCAATCTGGTATTTCTTCAGAAAATTGGAAATGGTTATACCCAGCTATATTATATCACTCCTGGTCATAAACCCAAAAGATGTTCCACCATACCTCAAGGACACATGTTCCACTATGTTTATAGCAGTCTCATTTGTAATAGCCAGAAGTTGGAAATAACCCAGATTTCCCTCAACTGAAGAATGGATAGAGAAAATGTGGTTCATTTACACATAGAATACTCTTCAGCTATTAAAAACTCACAGACCATATGAAGCTTAACAGGAAGGAAGGCCCAAGTGTGGATATTTCAATACTACTTAGAAGGGGGAACAAAATAATCACAGGAAGTAGAGGGATGGAGGGATCTAGATGAGAGAGGGAACGGGATGGGGAAAAGGGTGGAGGTAGATGAGAGAGAAGCCCAGAGGGCCAAGAGAATAAATAGAAATATGCAGCAGCAGAGGGTAGATGGCAGGGGAACCTCTAGAAAATCCCAGAAAATTGAGATGTGGTAGGCTCCATGACCCTATCTGAAATGTCCAACAGTAGGGAGACGAAACCTGAAGAGACCACCTTCAATAGATAGACAGGGCTCCTAGTCAAGGCATGGGGCCACACACCCATCTTCAAATTTTTGACCCAGGTATTTTCTTTTCTAAAGGAAATTCAGGAACAAAAGTGATTCAGAGATAAAGGAAAGGTCATCCTATGACTGGCCCAACTTGGGATCCATCCCACGGGCAGATACCAAACCCTGACCCTACTGATGCCATGTTGTGTTTGCAGACAGGAGCTAGAATGGCTGTCCTCTGAGAGGCTCTACCAGCAGCTGACTAAGATAGATGCAGAAACTTAGACCCAACCATTGGACTGAGACTAGGGATCCCTATGGAAGAGTTAGGGGAAGGTTTGAAGGAGCTGAAGAAGATTGTAATTCCATAGGAAAAACAAGTGTCAACCAACCTAGACCCCTCAGAACTCCCAGAGACTAAGCCACCAACCAAAGAGCTGGTGGCTCCCAATGAGCTTGTCCGTGGCCCCCAGTACATATGTAGCAGAGGACTGCCTTGACTGGCTTCAGTGGGAAAGGATGTATCTAATCCTGTAGAGACTTGATGTCCCAGGGAAGTTGGATGCTGGGGGTGGGGAGGCAGTAAGGAAGGGATTTGGGAGCATCCACTTAGAAGCAAACAGGAGGAGAGAGGGAGTGAAGAACTTGGGAAGGGAGGACATAGAAGAATAATTTAATTGAAAAGAAAAGGCAAAAATAATGAGTTTGCTAATTTCTGAACAAATATATACTTTGTAGATTCCTCATTGTAAAGTTTTATCAAGCACCAAGGACAATTTGGGGCCTCAAAATTAGGCCACAAACTGAGATTCCACAGACTGAGATTCTAAACCATATTTAATGGCTTAGAAATGTTTAAAATGACTTTCCATGTCTTGAAGAACTCAAAAGGTGACATAACCCCTCTCTGTGTTAGGTTCAGGATAAGAAAAACATTGCTTAATATACAGAGGGAATGCTGAAGTATAAATATTGAGTGTGGGATAATATGCCTTTTTGATGAAGGCTTAAAAAGGAGAGAGAGAAAAAAATAAAAACCCAAAACTTAAAACCTAAAAACTACCAATAAGTTAAGAAATAATGACTTAATCAATTGTCCCTTTTTTTCTCTCAAGATTCACTGTGAAGGACTTAAAAACTAGCTGTAAATCTTATTAACCAAGAGGAGAAAGCTAATATGAAGTCATAAATGTCAAAAGAGGACTATATAAACAAAGAATTTAAATCACTTTCAAGACCCCAAACACTAAAAATAAATTGGACGAAATAAACAATTGAGGGGAAAATGTATTGGAGGACTTTCAGAGCATTCATCAGAAAACCTAAAAGAATTTTAATTCTCTGTGATTGTTAGACATTATCTCTCTCATGTCTAACCAAACTCTTTAGTTTAGTTCACAAGCATAAACTGTTTGGTGAGGATTATAATTCCTGTTTTATACATGCACAGAGGAACTTCCAGGAGGCTTAACATGCTACCTTACTAAGTAGAAGGCTCTCAGGAAAGCATCAAACTCTTGGCTCTTAGTTGTAATGACAGCATCCACTGAAGATCTCTGTCAGAATGAGGAAATCCCGAGTTCTCCCAAAATTCTGTTAGCTTTTGATATGATTGGGCGCAAAATTTTGTCTAGTTTTTTTTTTTTTTCACTGAGAAAGTCATGCGGAATTTTTCTCCCTTAATGCACCTGTTTAGTTTAATTACATTTAAAATAGTAGAACAACTTTGACTTCCTGAAACAGTCTTCTATGGTGAGAATTTCGGTTTCTTAGAAAAACACAGAGATGTTATAATAATGTGTTCTTGTTTTAATCCCAGGTGTGTGATGTGGGGCTGCTGCACAGCAGCTGAGTATGATTTGCAGCCCCCCTCTAGCAGCTGCAGATAATTTCTGCAATTGTGTGATGTTTGGACTTCTGGGAATTTTATGAGGGTATGTAAATGCTTGGACCCTGAGAGGTGGTGAGTTTTGGTTAGTGAGCTGGGGTTTGCTAAGTAGTCATATGCAAAGAAGAAACAACAACAACACCTTAGGTGTCCTCATAACAAAGATCAAACTTCCCCCAGGAAACTCGATACCCCTAATCAGCAGGAAGTAGTCTAATGATAACATTTCACTCTATCCATTTTTTTGTTAAGAAAGCTTACTGTTAAGGTTCCTGACTACCATGACAGAACAGCCCCATGAGCTGAGTGCAAAATGGAGGATTCCCTTTCCCTGACGAGGTCCCTCTTCTCTGGGGTGCCTGATTTTCTACGTTCTCTAACTCAGGAATGAAATGTAGCAAAATTACAGATTCAACTCCCTTTCTTCCAAGAAGAACCTTCCAGCAAGCCCCTAGAATCCCTCTTCATGCAAATGAGGCATTCCCAGTGCCTTAAGCCCCAGCCAATGAACATTCACCTGAAAAATCCCTTCCCACCCTTCCAAAGTTTATGTAGACCTTGTTCACCCAGAATAAAAGAAACACCAGCTGTTTCATTGAATACTCTCTAAAAGAAGTGTAACACTGAAATTCTCAGAAAAGGCTTCCCCTTAACCCCCACCAGAGTTCAGAGCCATAGTGATATCCTGCTGACTCCCCCATTCCCAGAACAGCTGCATCCTTTCCTGTCCAGTGTGCCTGGAAGTAGAATGCATGCTGAACCACACGCTTGTCTTTCTGATCTAGTGTTAGGGCATTGAGAAGGTGGAAAGCAGGTAAAGAAGGGTTAACAAAAAAGAAAGAGTCACAACGTAGTAATGACTGATTACAGTCTTCATTTGGAATAATTCAACTTCTATATATTGATGTAGTCAATTCACTTATACTTTGTTAATACTGAACCGTTTTGCAATATAATCTAAGATATATTAGTCTATGCTTTTCTTGTAGTGAAGCGAGGTAGAGTTCTTAAGGTGTCATGAGATGTCTTTCCCCTTCTTAGCTACATCTCTTTTTGGTGTTTACTAAATTTTCCTCACTGACTTTTTATGAAATTAATCAGTGAAGCCATGCAGAGCTGGATGCTGTCTTGGGAGAATATTTACTGCTTCAACTTCTTTAAGGGATATAGGGGCTATTCTAACTTGTTATTGATCTATGCATGGGAGTTGTGTGGTATAAAGTCTAACCATGACTAGAGATTCAGAGTCATCCTTTGAATAGCCCATTCTTCATCAACAAATGCCTCTAACAGAACTCATACAGTAGTTTCATCTGTTTGTAGGCTGAATTTCAAAAGAAACAAGAACCTCTATAGCTCTCCTTTTTTCCTCACTTGACTAATAACTCCCATCCCCAAAAAATTTTGTTAATCTGATTCCTACATTTCATGCATGCTTTTTCTTTCAGTTAGTAACATAGTATATATTCATCTGCAGTTCCTGCTTTCATGAGTACAAGGACCACTCCTAACTCCCCTCACGTTGAGAACTTCAGTTCATGCTTCACATATTATATGCTGTCTTTCATCAGAGAACTCTGAGAAGCCACATAGAGAATCCTAATTAAGTCTGAGGCTTCTAGCTTCTGCCAGGGACCCTCGCCCCCAGTGATTTACTTTCCTCTCTCCTAGGGCAGCTTATAACTGCAAACTCACATAGGGTAATGTCTATCTATCTCCCCACCAGACTAAAATCTTAGCGAAGGCTTGGATCACCCTACATTGTCTATGACAATAACTTGTCATAAAGTCTAACCATGGCATAAAATTGCCATATCAAGATAAATTATTTATTGAGGAATTGAATAACTGAGTGAATGAATGCAATGTGGATTTGGGATAGTCAATTTTATTTTATTTCTCCAGGATCATGCCTTCCCAGTTACTGCAATGACCTAATTCATTTTAACATTCCAGCTGAGTATAATGACCTCATCATTTTCTCACTTCACGTATATATTTAGTGTTCTCAAATTAATACAATGTACTTCATTATTGTGAGGCTACTAAAATCCAAATGTGATGATTTTTGACCTGTATTCTTCTTTTTTGGTATATAACCAAAGACCTGTAGAACTTTTTCTCCTAACAATGTGTGAAAATGTTTGAAAAATCATAAAATGTTGCAGAAAGTCAGGAAGTTGTTAATGGTAGTAAACTTTATCATTTAAAATTGTGAATATTTGCCTTAGAAATACACTTTGTTCTCCTTGGGCACATATAAACCCTTTAAGTGCAGAACTAAAGTATGTGTATGTAAACAATGGAAATATTTTTAAAAACTCTGACTCTGTCTGTCTATCTCTCTGTCTCTCGCTCTCTTTCTCTGCCTCTCTCTCTGAATGTTGTATATGTACATGAGTGTGGATGTTTACACCTGTGTATGTACATATGGAGGCAAAGAACAACACCAGGTATCCTCTATGACCTCTGTCTTAGCACCTAAGGATAGGGTCCATCACTAAATGCACATCTGACAGTTCATCAAGGCTACCTGGCCTGTGTCTCTACTACTTAATGGTGTGGCTACAGCCTCATATAGCCATGTCATTGTGTTATATGAATACTATGAATCTGAATTCATGTCATATTTTCAGAGAAAGTACACTGAACTATCTCCCCAGCCCAAGAAAAAAAAGTCAAATATCTGAAAAGATACTCGATAAAAATATTTCTATGTTTTCTATAGGGTAAAAAGTGGGTTTGTATTTATAGTACACGAAATTAATGACTTAAAAGAGAAAGAAAAAGAGAAGCCATACTGTTTCTATTATCACAACTGATTCATTAGCTTCTAGTACTGTTCTGCTAGTTCTATGAACTATCCCAACCCCCTTAGTGTGTGCACATGTGTGTGTGGTGTGTGTGCGCGCACACATATGCGTGTGTCTGTGTACCTTACCAGTATTGTAAGGAATCTTCCTAGGATAGAACAATTAAATATATCCACCACAGGTTGAATAATCTGTTGCAGAAATCTCCATCCTGAGACAGAAGGACCTGAGGACCAGCCAGACATTCCAAGTCTTAATATTCTTAGGGATGCCAAGAAATCCAGTGAAAGAAGATACAGAATTCAGAATGTAATTCAGAAACCAAATGGCTGCTCTGATACAATAACAACAGTGTCAAAGAGCACACCCAACAGTTTTAGCAATAAACAGTCAACTTTGACCTTACAGGAAAACTTTAATGATGACCAGAATTCATTTTAGCTGCCATCAGCAATACTACATATTCATGAGGTTATGTTTGTTTTTGTATTAAACACCCTTGCAAATTAACAACATACATAAGTTGTGTTTAACCTCCTTTGGCATCAGCATAAACAGCATCAAACATCTTTAATGAAGAAGGAAAGAAGCCTGTAAAATATAAAACGTGATGATGAACTTGTCTGTCGCGACCACCCGCCAGCGGGAAGGAAGACAACAACAGGATTCTTCTCAATCACAGTTTATTAGGAGCGCCCATGTTGAAGCAAGAGAAGGACCCTGACCCACGAGGCAGTCAGCTTTTAAGCTCTACTGTGCAGACATGTCGATGCCTGATTGGCTCAGCAATGTCTGCCAACATTGCACGATGCCTGATTGACTCACCAATGTCTGCTGACATTGCATCACCCTTTCGGGTAGGGCACTAGAATAGGCAACGTATGAGTCAAGCGCATGCGTAGGTGAGCGATGTGCTATGCTTGTGTGGCTGACGTTGGCCGGCGCCCAACGTTTGTCCTTCTCTTCCTGTTCTTACCAATATTAACTGAACCTTGCTGATTCCTCTCCCAGTTTCCAGCACATTTGGTATAAATGGTTATAACCTTTAACTACAGGTAGTGTTCATTAAAACTTAGAAGAAAAATATGAGGAAAAAATAATGGCAAAAAGAAAGCCCTCACCACTCTGAGCATTGATCAGGAAGGAGATGACAAATGCTCTACAAAAAAGCAAACAAACAAACAAACAAAACAAAAAACAAAAAAAACCAACAACAACAAAAAAAAAAACCACATTTTTATGTGTTGAGTTCTCTTCTAATTGAAAATGTGGAATCTGGAAATTACACAGAGATGTGACACTGTCCCCAGAGGAACAGGCAGGCAGGCTTCCAA
>JADRCC010569664.1:0-12618 GCA_019843855.1 Hylomyscus alleni | reverse complement strand
GGGAGGGAGGGAGGAAGAGGAAGGAAGGAGAGAGGGAGAAAGGAAAAGAGGAAGGAAGGGAGAGAGGAGGAAGGAGGGAGGGAAGGAGGAAGGAAGGAAGGAAGGAAGGAAGAGAGGGAGGAAGGGAAGAAGGAAGGAAGGAAGGAAGGAAGGAAGGAAGGAAGGAAGAAAGGAAGGAAGAAGGGTTTCTTTGGTGTAATGTGGGGGTGTACTCTATCGTGGTGGGGAGACATAGGGCAGAAATCTGAGGCAACTGTCACATGTGTCCACAGTCAGGCAGCAGAGATTACACTTCTGCCATGCCTTCTTTCTCACTAATACCTAATCTTGTCCATGGAATGCTACTACCCACATTTCGGATGGGTCTCCCTCCTGCAGTTAACCCAATCTGAAATTCCTTACAGACACCCCAGAGGTTAGTCTCCCAGGTGGTTCTAGATCCTGTAGATGTTATTAGATCAGTCAGTAGTAAGCATCCCAGGTAGCAGGCCAAGACTTGGCTTTTCCTTGAAACGCTGAATCTATCTGAATGAGGAAAAGGTGATGTGTTTCTTCTCACAATCGAGTCAGGATGGAAAAGCAGACACACAGGAATGTTCTGTTTAGGATGTCGAGCCCTCCTTGCTGGTTCAGTAGGAAGCAGCCCCAGATTGATTCTCCAAGCCATCGATCAGCAAATACTTTGCCTATCATGTTTATGTCATCCTGATCCAATTTGTATCCTTCACCTGTAATTTCCATGTTTTTCCCTCTTTCCCCTGACCACTGACTGCTCTTCCAAGGGACAAGGAGAAACATATTTTCAATTTTCAATTTTCAGTTTTCATTAACATAGCAGTAGCTGCTCTCAGGATTTGTTTTGAATGACTTCTGGGGAGAAGTGAAATCGGTCAGCAATCTGGCTTCCTGAACGCAAACCCGAAAGTTCTAAGGAAATCTGCCTCCTTAGTGCTGCCCTAGCCCGAGCTTCTTTTCCTTTATCTCCCAGCAGGGCAAGGAGGCTAATGTTTGTAACATTTCAATCTCTGAACCAGTGAATAAAAGATAGCAGTGTAACTTAGCCGAGACACGAATAAATATTCATAACAATGGCACATGCATAGCTAATTGAATGGCTTTTGTTAATATTAAACTAGATATTCATGGACATGTGCCTTTCCCTATAATGAAAATACTGCCTTGGGCTAGTTTTGTTTTTCTTGTCTAGAACAATTTATGTGCTTTCACTGAAACGAATATAAACCCCTATTCTCATGACAAAAGAATTCACCATTAATTTGAGTAAAGAATTTCTTTATTCCCTTTGTGGTATGCTTTATTGAAGAAGTAAATCCTAAATGCATCTTGAAATTTTTGTTCATACGTTATATTTAATTTCGACAACACATTCGATGTCTATAAATAGAGATTCCTAAGGTTATTAGAAACAGATGCATTGTTATCAAATCCATCAGAGATTTCCTTTCGATTAATTTAAAAAGTAATAAAAACAAAGCAAAGAAAACGAAAATTCCTTTGTGGCGGTTCTGGGAAGTTTAAACCTATTACTTCTCCTGTTTCCTCCATCCTTTTTTTTTTTTTTCTCAATTTTTTGGCTCCTTTTCCATTTGTCTGGTGTACACTGAGATGAATATTTCATATTTTTGCTTTTTTGAAGGTCACTTAGCGTTTCTTTTCTTCCTCCTCTTCCTCCTCCTTTTTGGCTTTTGAGATGTCGGTCCCTTATGTAGCTCAGGCTGGCCTCAAACTTGCTGTGTAGCCAAGGACCACCCTGAGCTACCTCCAACTCCATGGGCCTGCCAATACACAGATTTACCCTCTAAACATTCTTGCTAAGTCCTGGCAAAAACCCACCGTGCCCTGAATAGGACACTGAATAGAGGTACACGAAGCTCACAGTATGACCTGGGACTCTCCTATTCTACACTGATGGCATTGGTGGCAATGGAACTGGGCGTTGGTCTGATGGAGTTACTACATGCATGAAGTTAGAGCCCATGCCACTTATTTATTGTGTGTGGGAGCTTAGGAAACCAATAATGACCTACAAAGACCTGAAAACGTAGAGATTGGTGGCAAAATCATCTACATGGGGCTGATAGTAGGAAAGTGATTTCCAAACTTGAGTAGAAACAAAATTATCTAGGATCTCCTGCACAGAGTGGTATGGGATTCCCTGACTTCATTCAACAGGTTTTTAGTAACCAGGTTTTGGGTGGGATCAGAATTAACAAATGCAGAAAACTAAAGAGAGAGGGATGACAGTAGGAGACCCGAAGTTAAGTAATCTCAACACTCCATGGAGATATTTTGAAGTTCCAAAGAAATCCAACAATATTAAAATACGGATATGAAGAAGTAAATTTGAAGTGTACTTAGGAAGTCCACAAGCCAGCTATGTTTATGGTTAATTTAATGTTGTTAAAATAAATTGGCCAGAGTGTGAGCTCTGGGTAGGTGATAGGCAGGTGCAGTTTGTCTGTTAAGGCATGAAGTGTCCCTGGAAGAGCAAACTTGAGAAGAGGTCCGTCTGGACTCAGTAAGGTAAAAGGTGTTTGTATGGCACTCAAGAAAACATGCTCACTATGGCAGCATGGTCTAAACTTCAAGCTGAGAAAATGTCCAAAGATAGACCTGTATGCACGTAACATCGTCCAAAGGAGGTATGGTAAGGAAGGAATTAACTGAGTGGTAGACCTTTGGGCTCACTAACATTTAAGACACAGTAGGAGAGGAAACCTGGTGTCCTTGTTACCTTCAGTCAGCAACTTGCCATAAACCTAGAGTCACCTAGGGAGAAGAAATCTCAGTTGAGAAGTTGTATCCATTAGATTGCCCTGTGGGCATCCAGATAGGGCATTTCCGGTAATGACTAATTTGGGAGGACCTAACCCTCTTTGTTTTGTATGATGGCATCCCTAGGCAGGTTGACCCAGGCTATATAAGAAAGGGAAGTGATTGTGAGTCTGAAAGCAAGGCAGGAAACACTATTCCTCCATGTGTCTGCTTCAGTTCCTGCCTTGAGTTCCTTCCCTGGTTTCTCTTAGTGATGGACAGTAAGTGTAAGATAAATTGAATCCCTTCCTCCTCAAGTTGCTTTTGATCATATTACTTTACCATGGAAACATAGAAGCAAACAAGAGTATCTGGGAAGAGCCCTCAGAAGAGGTTCAGAAATGCTGGAGAAGAAATGAGTGCAGACAAAACGCTTTAACAAGAATCATTCGTGACTGTCAGTCACAGTGAGGATCCAGGAAAGCAGAATTCAATGGTACAGGCTCCAACTATGTTTTGGCAGCAGTGTTCTCTGTAGTCAATGTATAAAAGCAGCCTAGACACCCATCAACAGATGGACAGCTGCTATTTGACTTATTGAAGGGTAACGTGGTGTGTGTGTGTGTGTGTGTGTGTGTGTGTGTGTATGTGTGTATAACATGATATGAAGAGGGGACTACATGGGAAGAGGAAAGGGACTTGTGGGAAGGGGTGGGGGATAAAAGAGGGCAATTAAAGTGGTGAATATCATCAACATATATGATATACATGTACTATGGTGTCACGAACACCATTACTTTGTACAATAAATATATATGTATATGTATACACATAAACCATTAAACAGTGCAGGTTCAGTCTATAGACAAACTTGGTGCATTTCTAACTAAGATGGCCAATGAACCATTAAAAGTAGATGTTCTGGAGAAGTGAGATGAGTCAGCAAGAGTAGATCACACACCTAAGCCAGTTCTGTAAAAAATCATCAGATACTTTATTCAGGTCAGATCTGTCCTCACAAGCATAGGCCAATCCTGGGTCCACAAAGAGCTTCTGAAGTCAGGACAGTTTTGCGATCAGATGCTGCCCAGCTGAGGTCCACTAATGACATAGATATTTAGGTATTTTCCCCAAATGTCACTCCCCTTCTTCAATGGTGCCTCGTTGCTTCTGTTAGACGGCTGCTCAGCCGCAGATACTTCTAGAAGTCAGTAAGTAGCTCTCAGCAGTGGAGTCATTTCCAATCTAAGGCTCACCAGGCTGATTCTTCATTCTTCCTCCCTGCATATGTGAGCTACTGGTGAAGAACTTCATGTTCCAAGGTCACACCCAGCAAGGCCCAAGGCAAGGAGCCTTCCTAGTGTGTGCATTGAGACGTCAAGAGCAGCGCTACCAACCAGCCAACTGTGCCACACTGGATTTTCCATATGACCAAAATGTTGGGGCTTACATCTTTTAATTGCTTTAATAAAATAATATCTGAACAAATTTTTTTTTTGCACTAAAGGTCTTTAGATGATGGACTTATAATTTAGGCGATTGATTTAAATATTTTTAATATGTGACTATTGGCATTATAGAAGTATTGGCTATAATGTGTATTTGATGCACAGTTGAGACAATACAGCCATTTTCCGATTCATTGTTTACAAACTTTACCAATTTAAAGTTTACTGATGCTATTGGAAGGTAACAGGTGGTATCAAGCACAAAATTAGCTAATCAATTAACTCAATTCAGAAAGCAAATTAAGATTGTCTGGTAAATAAGACACAACTTTCTGTTGACGATTAAGTCTTAATGATCTTCCCGCTACTTTGTTTTCGTTATGGGTACATTAAGACATCTTCAATCCATTGTTTCTCTCGGAGATAGACAGTTGCTGGACAATCTTCCTTGGTGAAGGAAACCAGGTGTTTTTATTTCTCAGACGCCATCTTAAAGCAAGGCAGGTGTTTGTTCTGGGGCAGCCTAGCCATGTGTGGCTCTATATCTATATAGGTATAAGACACGGAGGTGAGATCATCTAGCACTCTTCCCTGCTTCACATAGAGCCGGTGGCCCAGGAGGGATGTCCACAGGGAAAAAGGAAATTTTCCTTGATCTGTCAAAAATGGCACAATGGGTCTTGTACATAAATATAATAGTGGCTGAGAGGAATCTAGAAGAATGGTCCACACATCTCAGGAGATGCAATGTCATTACTTCTAGAACAGGTGACTTACTAGGGATCAAAGCATGCCTACCTAATACTCTACTTTCTTGCAGTCTCCTGAAGTTCTCAGCAACCACTATCTTAAAGAGTCGGAATATGGCAGCCATACTCTGGGAACGCTTATCCCAAGCCAAATGGGGTTGCTTTGTCCACGGAGGGGTAAATCGCCACACGTGGTAATTATGTCTCTTCCGGGTGGCCCCTAAGTGGCTGCTGGGCTTCAGACTATGAAATTCAATTTTCCTCACCTCTGCCGATCACCTGATCAGTAGAGCACCTGTGCGTCTCCCATTCCTAGTCCTGTGTCCTGTGTCCCTCCCTTTGCTCCTCCCTGAACGCCACAGGAAACATTTCCTGGATAAATCCCAGGCATCCCAGGCAAGAGGGCCTTTACAGCGTGGCTTGTGTCTAGAGACCCAAGTCTACGGATGCATTCTTTTAGGTTTCAACAAGACGTGTGTGCGTGTGTGTATGTGTGTGTGTGTGTGTGTGTGTGTGTGTGTGTATGCATGTGTGTGAGTGTATGTATGTTCATCTCTGAGTGTTTGTGAGTGTATGGATATGTGTGTGTGTAAGTGTGTGAGTGAGTGAGTGTAGGGGAATGTGGATGTATGTGTGAGTGTGTGTGTGTATGACTGTGTAAGTGTATGTGAATGTGTGAGAGTGTGTGAGTGAGTGTATGCATATGACTGTGCATATGTACATGTGTGTGCGAATGTGTGTGTATGTATATGCAGGTGTGTGAGGAGTATGTGAGTGTGTGTGTGTGGAGTGTGTGTACGTGAGTATGTGTGGCTGTTTGTGAGTATGTATATTGCCTTAGTCAGAGTTTCAATTCCTGTACAAACATCATGACTAAGAAGCAAGTTGGGGAGGAAAGGGTTTATTCAGCTTACATTTCCACACTGCTTTTGATCACCAGAGGAAGTCAGGACTGGAACTCAGGTCAGGAAGCAGGAGCTGACGCAGAGGCCATGGAGAGATGTTTCTTACTGGCTTGCTTCCCCTGGCTTGCTCAGCCTGCTCTCTTATAGAACCCAAGACTTCCGACCCAGGGATGGCACCACCCATAAGGGGCCCTATCCACTTGATCACTAATTGAAAAACTGCCCCTCATGGAGGCACTTCCCCAACTGAAGCTCCCTTCTCTGTGATAACTCCAGCCTGTGTCAAGTTGACATACAAAACCAGCCAGTACATATGTGAAGTGTGTGTGAGTATGTGTATGAATGTCAGGTGTTTTCCTCACTTCCTTTTGATCTTGCTGTTTTGATGTAAGGCCCCTCACTGAATCTGGTGTTAGCAGTTTGGCTAGACTGGGTAGCCAGTGAGTCTTTGGGACCTGCCTAGAGACATGACACCTCACCTGGCTTTTCCACATTGCTTATATCTGAATTTGCATCCTCACACTTGTTTGTGCAAGCAGTTTCTGACCCCGAGAGATTGTGTATATTTTTGATGGAAGTAAGTGTTAGCAAACCATCTGGGACAGTACCCAGGCAATGCCCCGACAGCAGGCTTGAAAGTGTGCATGATGGCTGAGCTACTCATCCCAAAAGTATGATGTTTTGTGCTTTACAATGGCAGTGGAATAGAATGGAAATAATCAAGCCTACAGCAATTAGGGTTTTGTAAGCCAAAGTGTCTTCGAATCATGGGCTATCAGTCAGTATGATTTAGATAATTTAAGAAGCAAATAGACAAATTATTTTTTTTCTAAACTAGTGTTCACCATCAAATGCATATATGTCTTGTCTTTATTAAGGAAAGCAAATTCATATGTGGATTTTGCAGTGAGTTCATAGGTATCTTTAGGTCATCCCTTCGTAGGGAGAAAACTCTACGTGGAATGACCCTGTTCCAACTCACATTCTGTTTACTTGGTTTGTTCTCTAGGAAATCATTTTGCCTCCATGACTATGAGAAAAATTTTGTGTTTCTTCCAATATGGGGATCAACACCATCAGGTTTAATCACAAAAGGAATGACTGGCTTTTATCACATTAGGGAATGATAACAGAAAAAAATAAATTCAAGATGAAATACCAGGCTCCAACAAGGCTGGTAATATTGCCCAATAGTTAAATTGAAGGATTGGGTGAAACATACCCTAGGGTTTAGAAATATCAACTATTTGGCTCCGAATGTCTAAGACCACTTGTGTGCATTGGAAAGATTACTGCTGTCTCTCATTGTGTTCTTTCCTTCTTCGATAACAACAGAAATGCCTTGGACAGCACAAGATGCCTCTTCTCTCCTTCCCTTTACGGGAAGTTTACCCACATGATTAAGATGCCCCTAATACAGTGCAAGAGAATACAGTGTGTATTTGTGGGTGGTACCTCCAGGGCAGGATGCTGTGTCTTTGTGTTTTGTCTTTTGGAATGTGGACATGGTGCTAAGCTTCTTACACTACACTGAACGGTCAGAGAAGAGGAATTTGAGGACACACAACAGGAACAAGCGTAAGAAAGCACTGCAGACTGGTTTACTTCCACAGCTGAAATTTATTTCTCACAGTTGCGGAAGATGAGAGTCACAATCTCGGGGTTTGAAGATTTAGTTCTTTCTGTGGGTTTTATTCCTGGTTGCAGGCAGATGGTTTGCAGCCATGATGGCCTTGCATAACCTTTGTCCTGTACATGCTGGGGGTGTGTGGGGAAGGTGAGAGGGAGGGAAGAAGAGGGAGAGAGGTAAGGGTGAGGAGAGAGAGTGAATAAGGGAAAGAGAAAGCAAACCAATGTTAGCAAATTTGAGTCTCACTCTTTGGACTTCATTTCACCTTAATTCCTTCTTCTAAGTCTCAATATCCAAATACTGACACGCTGGACTTGGGACTTCCAGGTAAGGCTATGCAGATGCACCAGACACAATACAGCCTCTAACAGTCCTTTACTCCGTGAGTAGGTTTCTCGGTGCATCGCCATTGTCAGAGAGAGACCTGGACTACACAGGAACATCCCCTGTACTGTGACATCTGCATTCCTCAGTATCTGTCAATACTTGTTGAGTCATTTATGTTGCATGTTCTAAAACTCATAGCCTGGCTACAAAACAATACCTATGTTCTTGGCATATATTTTGTGATATTTGATTATTAATTATGTTGGGGATATATCTACATAGTGGCAGAGAATACTATTTTTCTGGTGTTAATACAAAGTATTCAAGTTTAGTTGGTAGTTATGATTAAAAATTCACATCTTATGGCTGTAGGACTTTGTTTGGATTTTAGTATTTAGGGATAAAAGCTTTCTAGTTAGTTTATTATTAACATATAATAGATGTTCACCAAGGTTTGTGACTGGGTGTCTCTTGGTCTCTCTTTTTTACCTAGACAGAAATCCCTCAGATAGATTAAGTTTTGTACTAGATTTTTCTTTGTTGATCTTTACTACCATTAAAGTCTAGCATGTTAACGCTCATTTAGAAAACCTCTTCCATGTGGGACAGCCTGCAGAGATGAGTGGTGCATTATCCCCCTGAATCCTATTGTCTAGCTCTTGGCTTGCTCTTCAGTCCTGAGGATCCCAAGAGTATCCTGACTCTCTGCCTGCCACCCCAGTAGGGACTAACTGGGACACAGGCTGCAGAGTGGGTTCTGCCTAAGGCACAGCCAGCAGAGTCAGATACTCTGACATCCACTATCTGGGCCATGGCTCCCCACACCTTCCTCAGAAGTCTCACTGATGCCATCAGAAGCATCCAGCCAACACCAGGGAAAGCCAGATGCCTAAAAGACAGAGTAAAAACACAATCAACAAGATCTAGAGTAATATGGCACCACCAGAGCCCAGCCACCCTGCTCTAACAAACCCTGGATAACTTAATGGAACCGGAGCACAAGAAGAGGAACTTAAATCCAATCTTCTAAAGATGATAGAGACCTTTAGACAGGACATGACTAAATCCCTTAAGGAAATACAGAAAAATACTTTAAAACGGGTAGAGACATGAAAAGAGGAAACGAAGACATAGAGGAAAATACAACCAAACAGGTGAAGAATATGAATAAAACTGAGAAGGAAAATAGAAGCAATAAAGACAATACAAAGTGAGGCAAACCTGGAGACAGAAAGCCTAGGAGAGAGAACAGGAAGTAAAGACATAAGCATTACCAGCAGAATACAGGGGAGGAAAGAGAAAATCTCAGGTGTAGAAGGGGAAAGCAAAGTATCAGTCAAAGAAAATGCAAAATTTCTAGCTCACCTCTACATAACCAATAAATGGGCTGAGAAAGAAGTTAGGGAAACAGGACTTGTCATAATAACCACAAATAACATAAAATACTTTAGTGTACCTCTAACCCAGCAAGTGAAAGACCTTTATGACAAGAACTTCAAGTCTCTGAAGAAAGAAATTGAAGAATCTATCAGAAGATAGATCTCCCTTGCTCATGGATCAATTGGATTAACATAGTGAAAATGGCCATCTTACCAAAAGCAATCTACAAATTCAACAAAATCTCCATTCTTCACAGATCTTGAAAGAAAAATTCTCAACTTCATTTGGAAAAAAAAACAAACAGGATAGCCAAGCTGATCCTGAAGAGTAAAGAACCCCTGGAGGAATCACCATCCCTAACCTAAAGCTGTGCTACAGAGAAATTGTAATAAAAGATGAATGGTATTGATATAGAAACAGACAGATGGACCAATGGAGTCAAATAGAAGAACCAGAAATAAACCCACACTTATGGACACTTGCTTTTTTGACAAAGAAGCCAAAACTATACAACGGAAAGGGGAGAGAATTTTCAACAAATGGTGCTGGTCTAACAGGCTGTACAAGATTGTAAACAGACCCATATTTATCACCCTGTACAAAGCTCAAGTCCAAATGGTATGTACTCATTTATAAGCGGATATTAGCCATAAAATATAGGATAACCATGCTATAATCAACAGATCTAATGGAACCAAATAACAAGGAGAGCCTACGGAAGGATATTTGAATCTTTTTCAGAAGGGGGAACAAAAAAAATAGATAGGGGAGGTCCATGGAGGGATGAATTGGGTGGAAGAGGGGATAGGAGTAGGCCTGGGAGGGGGTCATATCTAGGGAGAGCATGGATCAGGGGAGAGGGGGCAATCTCTAGGATGTACAGAGACCTGGGATGGGGAGAGGCCCTAGAGGGTCTATGAGGGTGACCCTAGCTGAGACTCCTAGCAGTGGGGGATCTAGATCCTGAAGTGGTCACCTCCTGTAGCCAGACAAGACTCTCAAATGGAGGGATAAGGACAGCAACCGACCCCCAAAACCTTCCACCCAAAATGTGTCCTGGCTACAAGATGGGCAAGGACAAAAATAGAGACTGAGGGAATGGCCAACCAATGACTGTCCCGAACTGCAACCCATTTCACAGGCAAGAACCATTCGTTGAAACTATAAATGACAGGAATTCAGCATAACTGTCCTCTGAGAGGCTCCACCAAGTCACTGATGGATACAATGTGGAGATTCACACCCAAGTCTTTGATGGAGCTTGGAAAGTCTTATGGAAAGGGTTAGGAGGACTGAGGGACCGGAAGAGTACAGGAACTCCACAATAAGACCAACAGAGTCAACTAACCTGGATCCTTGGGAGCTCCCAGAGACTGAGTCACCAACCAAAGAGTGAGCATGGGCTGGACATAGGCCCCCTGCACACATGTAGCAGATGAGCAGCTTGGTCTTCATGTAGGTCCCCTAACAACTGGAGCAAGGCCTGTCCCTGAGCCTCTTACCTGCTTGTCAGTGGCTCCCGAGCCCCTAAATGCACCACCTTGTCTGACTCAGTGGAAGAGGATGTGCCTAGTCCCACAGTGACTTGATGGATGGCAAGGGGGTAGTGTGTGAGGTGGATAAGACCCAGAGGGAGGCTTCCCCTTCTCAAAAGAGAAGAGGAAGGTGAGATGGGGGAGGACTTGTGTTGGGTACTGGGAGGAGAGGAAGGGCTGCTTTAGATTATAAAGTGAATACAGGAATAAATTTTTTTAAAAAAGAAAGAAACCTTTTATCTGTCTAAAATACATATAAAACGAACAGAATAATTTTACTAGACTAAAGGGCAAGACTATTGTTGTTGTTGGATATTTAATAACTCTATTAGTTCTTATTATGACTCAGCCAGCCCCCCAATAATTGAGACAGAGTCCTATTGATTTATTTAATGAGCTTCAGCACAATCATTGGGTGATTACCCTTAAACTATTTTTCCACACTAGACTGGCTATTTCCCAGCCGTGCTCACCAAGTTTCTTGTGAATAGTTGGCCTGTCTGTGCTGGCTTTGCTCCATCAGCCTTCCCGGGTTCTCCATCTTCTCTCCCTTTCCCCCACCCCCTCATCTTTTCCCTCTCTCTCTCTCTCCTAACTGAAGTCCCACCTACCTCTATTCTCCCCAGTAAATCAATTGGCTGTCAGTCACTTTTATTTAACCAGTCAGGGAATACTGGTGAGGAAAGTTTACACGACATCCTTTGTATACTTGAGACTGTCCTTAGTCTGGACTGCCTTTAGTCTTTGGGGGCAGTATTTACCATTCAACATACTGCAGCATCAGACCAACCCCCAATGGACTATTATTAACTATTAAAGTTAAGGAAGATTTAAAAAAAAAAAAGGAATGTACATCTTTAAACAATGATTGTGAGCAAGGGGGACAGTGGTGACACATGCCTTTAATCTCAGCACTCAGGAGGCAGAAGCAGGCAGACCTCTGAGTTAGAGGCCAGCCAGTCTACAGAGTGAGTTCCAGGACAGCCAGAGCTACACAGATAGCCAGGGCTGTCTCAAAACTAAACAAACAAAACACCCCCCCCTCCCGAAAGTCCCCAAGGATTGTATATTTTTGTCCTAAGAACACTGAGCAATGATTCTAGCTGGACTATGTCTCAGGAAAGTATTATTTAATTAAAAAGACATTTAACAAACTGATGGTTTTTTGCAAAGAACTCTTATGTAAATTTCTCTTCAGAAGGAGCATTCCTTCCACTTGTAACCATTTGCCTGTGACCTTTGATGACCATTCTTCATAGAAAAACCCTGAGCGGTCTGTATGTCAGGTGACAGAAACCCGGAAGAAGGACTTAACCACAGGCTCGGTCACATGGATGAAAGCTCACTATTCACATGGTCTGGGCGCCTTGCCTTCAGAATCCTTGAGGAAGCGCAACAGGGGCACTGAACAGAAAAGTAGGGAAGAACACTGAGTGAGTAGAAGGCTGGGTGCTGAGACCAGCGAGGGCAGTCATAAGATGACCTCACTACAACAGAGAAGGATCTTCCATCACGTCCCCAAACAAGAGAAGGAAACTTTGCAGTTTGATAAATTCAAAGGACCTGCAAGGGGACACTAGTCATGTGACTACATTAATCACTGCCTTTGTTTTGGTTTCTTTGAAGTCTGAGACTCTCTCTTTCTATCTCTCTGTGTCTCTGTCTCTCTGGGTATCTCTGTTTCTCTCTGTCTCTCTCTATATCTGTGTATCTCTCTCTGTCTCTCCTCTCTGCCTGCCGGTCTGTCTGTCTATCCCTGTCCCTCCCTCCACAGATCTCCTACCTCCTCCTTCTTTCTTTTCCTCTCTTCAAAATTCCGTGTCTTGTGCCTAGAGAAGGACTCAAATGAACACTTGTCCCCCGACCCCC
>JADRCC010569663.1:0-10733 GCA_019843855.1 Hylomyscus alleni | reverse complement strand
TTTTTTTTCAAATTCTTCTGTATACAAGTGCTTGGATGAACATTGCTAATGTGAAATGTTCTGAAGTGCCTTTTTTATTTGCTTGTGATTGGCAAATTTCTTTTTGATAGACACACTTAACACAAACATAGTAAAGTAATTAATTAAACATCAGCCATTCTTTCAGTCCTGGGTTCTATTTGTTTTTTAAAGTGGTTTTGCATCTGCGTTCTGATGAATTAGACTGCTAGCATTTTATGTTCACAGGGCAATTTTATTTCTCTGTATTCCATAATTTTGGAGGAAGCTATAAACTATTATGATCAACCTTATTTTTAGTGACTAATTTGGATACTGTTTAGTTGCCTCAGTTATTTAAAATAATGATAATACTGTACTGGAGAGGTAGAGAAGTTATGGTTTGTATAGCACAGAGAACATTCTAATGATATTAATATTTGAAAAATATTTCAGAGTACATTAGTTTTCTCACCTTTTTGCTGCTGTTATGTGCTCTAGGTTTAGCCCTCAGACCTTCCATGCAGACAGCACATATGTTCCATGGGGTCGCGCCACAAAAGTTAGTGTATAATGATGAGTGTTAAGTTAGTTTGTAGTAATGGTCTTTAGGAAACAGAATTAGGCTTCAGATGTTATCCAAATAGGACTACAGTGCTCATGAAAATGTAGCTTTGTGTTCTCCACATTATTTGAGACTGTGTTCCTAAGAGTTTTCTTCTTAGAAACCTATATGACAGTCTTGGAAACAGAAAACTGCTCTGATTACTATGGTTTCATAATAAATGCATACTTACTAAGCTTGATAGAAATACCATCTTCTGAGAGAGTTTCTAGTTCATGTATCCAAAGCATTTAAAAACTACAGCTCCCTAGTGTTTTGTTTAGTTGGAACTGGGGCAGAATGGGCATGAAATGGTAAGCTCTTAATTTGTTTCACTTCTGTGGCTACTATATGTATTATGGGACACATCATGAAAATAACTTTGTATATTGCTTGTTTTGGTGACTTTTCCAGTTTTTTCCTGTTGTAGCAATTTTATAATACTGCTACAACAGGAATGAATCCACAGATGTGGGTTGAGGGCTTGTGGCTTTTTTCATGTAGAATTGAGAGATTTATAATAATTCATATCTTTAAAATGTAATATTTTTAATTAATTCATTGGAAATTTTATACATGCATTTAATGCATTTTGATCATAATCACTCCCCACATATCCCCTAACTCATCTCAGACCCACCACCCTACCCCTACCCATGTCCTCTTTTCTTTTATACATTACTAACTCGAATTTGTGCTGCCTATATAGGCATAGGTGTGTAGTCATTCACTTGAGAGAGGTTGAACTACCAGAGGCCACACTCCTAAAGAAAATTCACTATCTCACCCCTAGGGCTCTTGTGAATCCTTCTCCTTTCTATACTGTAATATTGACAGTCTTCATTTTGTATAGATAACCACAGCTACTGTGAATTCATGAGTACACCAGTCCTGTTATGTCTTGGAACATCATTTTGCTCCAGTCTTCCTGAACATTTGTTTTTTAATTTTTCTGCCCCTTCTTCTTTGATGTTCCCGAGGCTCAGGGTGAAAGTGTGTTGTAGATGTCTCATTTGTGGCTGAGCACTCGATAGACATGTATTCTCTGAAGTTTGGCCTTTTGTGAATCTCTGCAATTAACCATTTTTCACTGTGCAAAGAAGCTTCTCTGATGAAGCCTGAGAGCTATACAGTACAGCTGTTTCTTTCATCTGTGAGGAAAGATGTGTTTCTTTAGAGAGCTGTTGGATACTGTGCCCATGTCGTAAAATAGTAGGAGTAGCTTCACCACTGGGATCCACAAGCTCCCAAGCCATGGGTTCTTGGTCAGATTCATAGTACCAGACATATGTTTCCTACTGTGGAGTAAGCCTTATGTCTAATTAGAAAGTTGTTAGTTACTGTTAGAGCATTCCTTTTACTATTGTACTGATGGGCATATCTTGCCAGGCTGATCTGAATTGTAGCTTGTAGGGTTCATAACTGTATAAGACTGTTGACTACTATATCTCTCAGGAGCATATTTAGTATCTTCTAGTACTAGTCATCAGAGAAGACGTATCCTAGTCAACCCTAACTGGTTTCTCTATGTTCTGTGCCCAAAGTATGTAGTGTCATCAGCAGTAAGGTATTACCTTCAAGTTATGGTGGACAATCAATAGCAATGGTAATAGTTTGTATTGTTTTAAGGGGTTTCTGGAACATTTCCCAGTAGCAACACCAAGGAAGAATCACATGCCTGGCATTAGACTTTATTTGGCAGCCTATGATTTTTAGAAGGGGCATTATCCACTGTGTAGGGTAGGAAATGCCAAAAGTCACCACACATTCCCATGCATATACATCTCAACCTTGTAATATAGGGTTTTCATATGGCTTTCTCAAATATTCTCCCTCACTCTCTCCTCTGTGCTCCTCTTCCATCCCTCCCCCACTAATCCCACCTCCCTACTATTCCCTTTCACCTTTAGCGTCACCATGTTCTACTATTCCCATCACCTCAAGATCTTTCTTTTTTACTCCTACTGTTCCCATTTTAGTTTCCTGGATCCTACAGATACTCCAACCTAGACACACAAATCTAAAGTTTTGATGCAAGTATCCACATAAAACATTTCATGTCGAGTAGTACAATAGTTTTTGAAGTAAGATAGATCTATATCAAAAATTTTAAAAAGTCTGTTTTTCAAAAAATGAGCTATTTTTGACTTTTGGGCTAAGAGGTGACCAAAGGAAAACTACTGCATTTGGATCATATTTGCTATGTACTTGAAAATCTTTGACACTGTTTCAAGGAGGAGATGACAGAATGAGGTCATAGTGCTATTCTCTGTGAGTTGACTGTGAGGAAATGTTTTAGAATGGGAAAGGAGTCTCTAGTTAGGAATGACTGGTCAAAGAAATGACACTATAGACAGAAGAAGACAAGTAGAAGTGTAGGTAATGTAATAGAAGAAGTTCTGAGATTTTGAGGGAGTATATTCTAGAATTGATTACAGTTCTTTTGGAATGAGTTTTAAATGTGGAGAGAGGCTATATGTCACCCCAGAGCTGGGGCCCTAAACTCCAGGGTCTGGTACTTGTATTCTACTTGTGCTCATATGACCATAACTCGGAGTTGCACTTTAACTTTGAGCAAAGAGGTCTCAGGCTTCAATTCTTTGTTTTTTTTTTTTTTTTGCCTTTGGAATGAGATTTTCAATTTCAGGAAACATTTTCTAGGGATAGTTTACTTCCCTGGAATTTGGTTCCATTTAGACATTTCTTTATATTTTCATTGTAAAGTGACATTGATTTTAGGACTAATCACTTGGGATTATATAACCTATCAGGGTATTCATTCTCAGTAAAAAAATTATTCCTCTAAATGTCTGTAGTTCTTCATATAGGAATGAAGTCTTCTGGGATTTCACTCATCCAGCTGGCATTTGTCATCTTCAGGTCTTGTATAGGCAACTATTGTTGAGATTTTATATATGTAGCTTTGCTGTCCTATATAGAAGACAGTGTTTCCCAGCAGATGTCCTGGTCTTCTTATAATCCTGGTCTGGTCTTACCATCTTTCTGTTGCTTCTACTGTAATGTGTTCTTGGCTTTAAGTATAGAGGCTGTATTGTAGTTGTATCATTTGGGGCTCAGCATGCCAGTTCATTGTTCTCTGCATTTTGACCAGTTGTATCTTTCTGCAATTATCCATTTCTGCTGTAATAAAAGTTCTTTTTGATGAGAGGTGAGAATTGCATTTAATTGTGTGTATAAAGCAGAATATTTAGATGTAGCTAGAAATTATACTGGTTTAATGAAGTGACAGTAGTAGATTCTCCTCAGTTTAGGTTGTTTCCATAGTTATTATGAGTAAAGGAGCAATGAATATGGTTGAAGAAGTATCTGTGAAGTAAGATGTTGAGTTCTTTTGGCATATTCCAAAGTCTGGCATAACTGGTTCATATAAAAGATATATTTTTACCTTTTTGAGAATTCATCACACCAGTTTCTATAGTAGACATACCAGTTTGCAATACTACCAACAGTGGACAAGTGTTCCCATTTCCTTACATCTTCAAGTTATGTGTTAATTTCCTCCCCCCTCTCTCTGTGTTTGTGTGTGTGCAATGTGGAATGTCTCTAACATTCTCCACCCATGTATGTATGTATGTATGTATGTATGTATATTTGCATGTATTTATATTTGGTTTCTTACTGTACCTAGAGCTTACTATTTTGTTTAGATTGTCTGGCCAGTGACTTCCTGGGAACCTCTTGACCCTTACTACTTCCCTGATGGGCTTACAAATATACACGGCCATACCTGGCTTTTATGTGTATGCTGGCAATAGGCACCATGTCCTGATTCTTCTCCAGCAAGGATTTTAGTCAGTCTCCCAAACCTCAGACATTAGTGTTTATGGCTTCTTCAAAGAACTGTTTGGTTTTATCGAGGGTCAAGTGGGAATGTAGCCATGCTTTCCCTTCTTTACAGAAGCTATCTCAAGACAGCTTGATATCAGATATATATATATATATATATATAGGTAGAGTGATTCACATATATGTTCTATGTAGGTGGTTTTAGGTTATGCATTGAAGGAGCATTGGAAGAAGAATTGGAGATATTTTCTGCCTTGTAGAACAATTTTTTTTTTAATGATAGCCAGTATATTTTTTCTTTAAATGTGTGCCACAGAGACTTAGTCAGTATTCAGTTTGGCATAAAAATGGGGATTAGGTAAATTCACTTTAATCCTATTTTCTCTAGCACTTTTAATCTGAGGGCATGTTAGATTGTGTCAAGAAGTTTTCTGCATCTATTGAGATTATCATGTGATTTTTGTCTTTTTGTCCATTTATGTAGCTTATTACATTTATTGACTTCTATATGTTGAACCATTCTGTATTTCAGTAATAAAGCTACTGGGTTTGTGGTGTATACTTTTTTTGACATAAGTCTGTATTCTGTTTACAGGTATTTTATTCAGCACTTTTGAATCTGTTCATTAGGAGTATTGGTATGTAGCTTTATTTTTTCTCTTGTGTCTTTACCTGGTTTTCATATTAGAGTGATGCTGACTTTATACAAGGAGTTTGGGAGTGCTTCTTTTGTTTCTATTTTTTGAATAGTTTAAGAAGGATTGCTTATAGATCTTTGGAAGTCAGGTGGGAATTCTGCTGAGAATCCATCTGACCTTGGACATTTTTTAGTTGGAAGGCTTTTTTATTACTATTTCCATCTTTCTCATTTGCTATGAATCTGTTTAGGTTGTTGACTTCTTGGTTCAGTTTCGGTGGTTTGCCTGAATCTAGATTTTATCTGTTTATTTTAGGTCTCCCAAATTAATGAGGTGTAAATATTTCTCAGTTGAATCTGATTTTTTAACTTTCTCTTGTAATTTTTTTCTTTTCATTTCTGATTTTGTTAACTTTGGTTCTCTACTTTTTCTTTTTCTTTCTTTTTCTTTTTCTTTTTCTTTTTCTTTTTGGTTAGTTGAGCCAAGGGTTTGTCAATCTTGTTTATCTTCTCAAAGCCCACAGAATGAGGAAAATCTTTGCCAGCTATACATCTGACAGAGGATTAAGATCCAGAATCTATATATAAAGAACTTCATTAAACAAAAAGTCAAGAAAACAGTTCAAACAATAAGCTTGAGATGTGAACAGAGTTTTCAGAAGATGGAAAAAATGGGTAAGAAATATCTCAAGAAAAGTTCATCATCCCTAGCAATTAAAGGAACACAAATCAAGACAACTTTGAGATTTTACTCCCTGACCCCAGTCAGAATGATCAGGTAAGATCAACAAAAATAACTGACAGCAAATGCTAACAGGAGTGTGGGGGAAAGGTAAAGCCTCACTCACTATTGGTGGGATTGCAAGCTGCTCACCCACTCTGGAAGTCAGTGTGGAGAAGTCTCAAAATGGTAAAAATAAA
Source organism: Hylomyscus alleni (assembly GCA_019843855.1). Taxonomy (NCBI): domain Eukaryota; kingdom Metazoa; phylum Chordata; class Mammalia; order Rodentia; family Muridae; genus Hylomyscus; species Hylomyscus alleni. The sequence continues at coordinate 4,767 of JADRCC010569663.1, read as the reverse complement.
TCTGATATATGCCCAGAGGAATCAGGATCCTACTCCACAGATCCTTGACCAGCATGCTCATTGCTGCTCTATTTTCAGTAGCTAAGAAATAAAAACAACCTAAATTTTCTTCACTTCACAAACAAATAATGAAAAGGTGCTACCTATACACTATGGAATAGTGAAAGACACTAGAAATGACACTAGAAAAAAGTCATATTGAATGAAGTAATCCAGAGCCAGAAAGAAAAATATCATATGTTCTATTTCATCTGGGGCCCCTAGCTCCAAACCTTTAAATGTGCGTGTATATCCTGGAGTAACTGCAGAAACCAGGAATGTACAAAGGAATCACTGTAGGAGTGTGGAGGAGCAACAGCAGAATAGCAGAGTATAAATTGTCTAAATGGGGAAATGAGAAAAATGGGGTGTTCTAATTCAGGAGCAGGTGGGAGATATGTACAGAAGATGGACGAAGGAAGATAAAATATCAGAAAGGATGTCTGAAAAGTCATAAGGAGTCATACTATTAACTGTCCACCTAAAATACCTACAATACACATCAGTCAATATTTAAATATATTTAAATGAAATTTTCCTGTCTAGGGTAAAAATTCTCTCTCCAAGAGCCAAAGACGAACTAACAAAAACTTAACACTAAGCATGGAGAAGCGCTCTTCTGAAATGCTGGTTAGGGTTGCTTAAGATTTCCCAAACATTATAGGCTATTGTCTTGGTTGCTCCACATAGATAGAAGGTAAGTTCCTATCCCTGAAGACACCATGTGCTTCAGACAAAGGGCCCAGAGGCCCCTGAGCTGGAACTGACTTGATTCTCTCTTTTCTGAGGACTAGAAGGCACTGTGAACACTACCAAAGGAGAGAAGTAACCAACACAGAGAAATCCTGACTCAAAATCAATCAATCAAACAAACAGGAAATAAAAATACTTAGCCTTTTGTGGTAGCAAATGTCTTTAAGCCCATCACTCAGAAGGCAAAGGCAGGTGGATCTCTGTGAATCTGATGCCAGTCTGGTCTACAGACAGCTAGGGATATACAGGAAAACTCTGTCTTAAGAAACAAAGCAAAGAGAAGGAGGAGGAGGAAGAGGAAGAGGAAGAGAAATGTTAAGGTATGTCCATGAAGTCTTACCAACCTGGGTGCCTAAACAAGACTTGAACAAAGATGATACCAGTAGACATGCTAAGGTGGAAATGGGGAAGCTAGCTCATTAGGTCTCAACTGCTTCTCCAATACTAAATGGTTGGCCCTGAATACACACACACACACACACACACACACACACACACACACACACACACACATTAACATTATACAGACTTTAGGTTGTATTTATTCATGCACTCAGAAATATGCATGCACACACACACATGCATACACACATGAATGCATGAACACACACATGTAACAACAATAATGATAAAAATAAGGCATGAATTTGAAAGAGATAAAGGAAGAGTATTTGGAAGAATTTGAAGGGAGAAAAAAGAAAGGGAGAAAGGATATAATTACATTACTATCTCAAAATATATATTTAAAAAACCAATCAGAATGTGGATTAGATAAGAATGAGCCATGAACACTCCTCCATTGTTGATGGGATTGCAAGCTGGTACAACCACTCTGGAAATCAGTCTGGTGGTTCCTCAGAAAACTGGACATGATGACGCAGCTATACCACTCCAAAAGATGCTCCAAAACATAACAAGGACATATGTTCCCCTATGTTCATAGCAGCCTTATTTATAATAGCCGGAACTGGAAAGAACCCAGATGTCCTTCAACAGAGGAATGGATACAGAAAATGTGGTACATTTACACAATGGAGTACTACTCAGCTATTAAAAACAATGACTTTGAAGGATCAGCGATGAGTAGGACACAATATCTGTCCCAACACCTGGAATAACTTGGACCAGCAGGACCCAGGCACACAGGAACTCTGCCTGCCCAGTGGCATGGGTTGCTTCCAGTCTGTCTATGCTGGTGCCCTGAGCAGACCTTGGGTGCAAACTCTGCATCAAGTCCCATAATTCCCAGAGGAAGCTATACTCCCAGGCACTTTAATTAGGCCAGAATCACAGATTCACAGAGACAGCTTAACTCTGAGGAGTTCTGACATAACCAGGATCACAGTAAGGATAGAGCCCAGTCTGATTTAGCCAGGGCAGGTAGCACTAGAGATAACCAGATGGCAGGAGGCAATCTTAAGAACATAAGCAACAGAAACCAACATTGCTTGGCATCATCAGAACTCAGTTCTCCCACAATAGCAAGTCCTGGACACACCATCACACTGGAAAAGCAAGATTCAGATACAAAATCACTTCTCATGATGATGATAGAGGACATTAAGAAGGACATAAATAACTCCCTTAAAGAAATATAGGAAACTGTCAGGGCCAGCCTGTACCCTGAGCAGAGCTTGGGCACACAAACTCCACAGCCAGTTCCACAACACCCAGAGGAAGCTCCACTCCCAGGCATTCTTAACAAGTCCAGGATCACATGATCCCAGAATCCCAGGATCACAGACACAGCTTGACTCTGAGGAGTTCTGACACAACCAGGATCACAGGAAGGACAAGCTCCAGTCAGATTTAGCAAGGGCAGGTAGCACTAGAGATAACCAGATGGCGCATGGCAAGCATAAGAATATAAGCAACACAAACCAAGGTTACTTGGCATCATCAGAATCCAATTCTCTCACCATAGCAAGTCCTGAACACATCATCGCACCGGTAAAGCAAGATTCAGGTCTAAAATCACTTCTCATGATGATGATACAGGACTTTAAGAAAGATATAAATAGCACCCTCAAAGAAATACAGGAGAACACAGGTAAACAGCTATAAGCCCTTCAAGAGGAAACACAAAATTCCCTTAAAGAACTACAGGAAAACACAATCAAACAGGTGAAGGAAATGAACAAAACCATCCAGAATCTCAAAATGGTAATTGAAATAGTAAAGAAATCACAAAGGGAGACCAACCTGGAGATAGAAAACCCAGGAAAGAGATCAGGAGTCATAGATGCAAGCATCACCAACAGAATACAAGAGACAGAAGAGAGAATCTCAGGGGCAGCAGACACCATAGAAAACATTGACACAACAGTCAAAGAAAACATAAAAAGCAAAAACATCCAGGAAATCCAGGACACAATGAGAAGATCAAACCTAAGGGTAATAGGTATAGAAGAGAGTGAAGACTCCCAATGTAATGGGCCAGTAAATATCTTCAACAAAACTATAGAAAAAAACTTCCATAACCTAAAGAAAGTGATGTCCATGAACATAGAAGAAGCCTACAGAACTCCAAATATACTGAACCAGAAAAGAAATTCCTCCCATCACATAATAATCAAAACATCAAATGGACTAAACAAAGAATTTTAAAAGCAGTAAAGTAAAAAGGCCAAGTAACCTATAATGGCAGGCCTATCAGAATTACACCAGACTTCTCACCAGAGACTATGAAAGCTAGAAGATCCTGGCCTAAGAGAACACAAATGCCAGCCCAGGCTACTATACCCAGCAAAACTCTCAATTACCCTAGATGGAGAAAACAAGATATTCCATGATAAAACCAAATTTACACAATATCTTTCCACAAATCCAGCCCTACAAAGGATAATAGATGGAAAACACCAACATAAGGAGCAAAACTACACCCTAGAAGAAGTAAGAAAGCAATCTTTCAACAAACCCACACAAACCTGATTCCACCTCCTACAACAAAAACAACAGGAAGTAACAATTACTTTTTCTTAATATCTTAATATGAAAATTAATATTACCAACATATCCTAATCAATTGAAATCCAAAAATATGAGGAATTAGAAATTTGTTGACTGTCATCCAGTGGTCTCTCTAATTTGGTAATTGGAGAAATAGGTCCAATATTGTACAATCCATATACACTTTCTGCTTGTTTGTACCTTATGGTGTCTTGCCAGGTACTGCATAACAGTCTTGAAATCTTGCTTCTCTTATCTCAGCCTCTCTATTAGTAGGGTTGTTTATTTCATGTTTTTACACTATACTATGGTTTTCAGAACAGCTTATATATTTCAAATTTATTTATACAGCCAAAAGAAACATTGACAACTAACTTGGGAGTCATCTTAGAAGAGAACAACAAAGAGTGAGACTGAATGCTTTGCTTGATGTTTGTAACTATTTTATCAATTTTGAAGAAGAGAACTTTATAAGTTACTCTTTCTCTGAGATGAATGCTTTTCCAAATCGTCACAGCCAATGTACCAGATTCTTACCCTCACCTAATGTCTGTGCCATCCTCCAAGCAGAACCATTGTTCATTGAAACAGTTGGTAAATGACTTCACAGATAGACCATCTTAATATGCACACCATTTCAGATAGACCATCTTGATATATACACCATTTCTTAAATGAATGTAACCTGTTCTCTGTGGGCTGAGAATGAAGACAATCACACCAGTCAAATAGCTTTGACCACATTAAAGCTTTGATACACATTTGGAAATCTGTATCCAAAAATCGTGCCCACCATTCACTTCTTGGCACAGCAGAACTGTCAACTCTTAGCTTAGCTACTAGGGAGGTTAAATCCTTTGATGATGTGAGAGGCATTGAAGTACAGTCTTATTACAATGAACTCCAATGTCTAAAAATTGTTCTTATTTTGGGCTTGTACCACAGTAAGAGCCAAGATTTTAAACTCTACTAAAAACAAAACAAACAAACAAAAAGACTTTGTCTATTTATGTTCATTAAAAAAAA
>JADRCC010569662.1:0-11055 GCA_019843855.1 Hylomyscus alleni | reverse complement strand
AAAAAAAAAAGCATATCAAAGAATACAAAGAATACACATGGTGGGGCTAAGCTCCAGCAGCATATGTATAGCAGAGGATGGCCAAGTCGGTCATCAATGGGAGGAGAGAGGCCCTTGGCCCTGTGAAGGTTCTATTGCCCAGTGTAAGGGAATACCAGGGCCAGGAAATGGGAGAGGGTGGGACGGTGAGCAGGGGGAAGGGGGAGGGAATAGGGGCTTGTTTTAGTTTTTGGTTTTTTATTTTATTTTATTTTTTTCTTTCTATTTTCTTCTTCTTTTTTTTTTTTTTTTTTTTTGAGGAGAACCTGGGAAAGGAGATATTGTAAATAAAGAAAACATCTAATAAAAAAGAGAAAAAAGAGAAGAATGTGGTGTAAGAAAGCTGCTGAGTTCATGAAACCCAAGAAGCAGTAAAAGGGAGGCACTGAAAACAAAGTGACCTTCAAGGGTAGACCTGTAGGACCTGATTTCTTTAAATAGATCCACTTCCTAGATTCCAGCACCTAATAGTGCCATTGACTTATGAATTTATCGATTAAATTATGTTAGACAATTCATGGTCCAAGAACTTCTCCAAAAACTTTACATTTTAAAATTAAACATTGCATTTGGAATTTGTTTTTTTAATTAGTTTTTCAATGGGGAGTATCATTTTATACTCAAACTATAGATTCAAACCATTGTCTTTTATATATTACTTCATGTTTTTACTTAGAAACAATTTCCCCATAGCCATATTTTCGATAAGGAAGATCCTTAATCAGTCCAGATGACCTTGTTGTACTATGTAATTTAGTATTCATTTTGTTCTATTGTTTTTTTACAGTCTTGTGATTGGATGACTCACTGGAAACAAGACTGCACATAATTACACATAAAATGTCAATCACTTTGAGGTAATGTTTTAAAATATACCTTTAGTCAGAAGTTGATCGTTTTTTTATTATGCATTTTTTATAATGACGGTATGGATATAGACAGTGAAGAATTGATCTAGAGAGCAAAAAAACCCATGAATGCTGCACTAATATATTAGTAATAGAACTAATCATATTATCATATTTTTTATATAATTACATTTTTATATAATTATAATTTTATATAATTATATTATTATAATTAGTAATAGAACTAATATATTAATTACATAATTAATATATTAGCTATATAAACAATATGGACAAAGTACTATTAGAATGTGTGAACTCATGAATAAAGCGAGGAGGAAGACTGACGATCTGAAGTTCCTCTACCTGCTTCAATGCCCTACTGTTCTTCTCTGTCAGGCTTACTGGGTAGGTGCCCAGAGAAGCCTGCTGGCATTGGGGACTGGAATAACAAGTGTGGAAGAAGGTTGGAGGAGACTTTTGTGACCCTCCGAGGATGGAGGCAGGGAGGAGGGGGATGCTCAGCTGGTGGTCTGTCTGCTACTGAGATAGGGGTGAGAGTGAGGATTTGGATTTGGGGAGAAGTGGGAGTGGTGCAGGTCTGCAGTTAGGTTGCCTGCTTCCTTGGCTGGAGTGGCCTGCACAACACAAGGCTTTCTTGATCTGGCCTCTTTTCAGTTCTTAGAATCCAGACTTAAGTACTCATTCATCTGTCTCTAGCTACAGAATGCTATTCTTCCTTCCATGATACTTACATGGAAGTATAAGTATCATGGCTTCCTGCTGCTCCCTGGATGTGCACACATTTAACTTTTCTCCTTGAACTATTCTCTTCCTTCTTTGCATGGCCAATTTTTTTTTTCTTCAAGTTGAAGTTAATAGTTACTTCCTTGATGGATGATTTCTTAAGGGGTTTTTCTCAAGACACTAATGCTGCTTAGTAAGACCTTTGATGCCTTTTCCACTCCACGAGTCTGCACAGCACCTGCTGACACTAGGAAAGGGAACCAGCTCATTTCAAGCTTGATTTCTCTACAACTTGCAACAAAGGTGTATGGTGTCTTCAGAAATGCAGTCTCAACAGCTACTCGCAACAAGGCAGAATGACAAGAGTCTGTATTGCCTGGAAGATCCTGAAGGCTTTTGTGACTGACTAATAAGGATGTGTTCCACATGAGACACTAGAAATGTTCTACAATAACCAATGAACTTTAGAAACAGCATTATTCAGACAACTGTGATGTGTTCACTGTGCAACAATGACATTGTTGTTATGTGTACAACCAACTGCTCTCTGAATACCTGTGGGCAGAAATTCATACTTTGAACTGTAAACCCAGTTTTTAAAAAATGTTTAACAAGAGGTTGTAAGCCCTTGAGGTGTGCACACATACTATTGCTATTAATTAAACTGGTATTGCATCAAATTGCCTTATAGATATTTGTTATTCTCATCCTTAATTAGAGAAGCTTCGCCTTGCAAAGGGTGGATGCAGAAGTGCATAGTTGTTCTGCATCTGAGAAGAAGGGATGGTTGAATACTCAGTCATAAACAAGACATTTCTACTGCCCCCTTTAAGGCACAGAGAACACTGTAGAAGAAGGGACGGAAAAAATATAAGAGCCAGAATATAGGAAGAAACATGCTGTCATTTGAGCAAGACACAGAAATTGTAATCATGATTTGACAGCTGAAGCCACCTGCATATACAAGATTGGGCCTCCAAACATTTAATCTCGTATTTGGAGAGGGGTACCACTCCCTGTTCAACTATTAGCCACTGATGAATTCTAGGGACAGCCAGTCATTGTCTTTAGTTGATACTCACTGGTAAGCTTACCAGGTGATAGGACCAAACCCATGGTCATGTAAAGGACCCTGGTTCAACTCAGCAAGTCACAAAACAAAAGTTTGTAAATGTGGGAAAGGGATGTGTGGGAAGGAGAGGATGGTGACAGTGTGGGAAGGAGAAGAGAGTGTGGAGTGGAAAATAATCATAATGTATTATGTATGAGTGTGACATTTTCAAAGAAATGATTTAATTAACCCATTAATACAATCACACAGCACCAGAGTTTATTTGCTTCCTTTTATGATAATCTCTGTTACTGTAAGGTCATAAAAAATTAGCCTTTTGAATCAGTTACACACACAGTTGTATGTTATAACTCTCCTTCAGCAGAAAATATATTGGACTATGCTATGTTGTTGACTGCTTTAGGCATTTAGGGAATATTATGAATAAACTATCATCATTATCTGTGTATGAGATACATTGCTTTATAGTTCAGTACCAACTAAACATAGTTACATATACGTATGTCTGTGCTTATACATATGTCTGTTTAGATATGTAGGGTGTGGGGTGTTTCTCACTGAGTGTTTGGACACCCTTGTATTATGTTTTTTATGTAAGGTATCAGGGATAGAGAGATATAATACAGAGAGAATTGTGGAATTAGCCAATTTAGAAATAGTACCTATCACCAGGGAAAATACCTTAAAGTATATTTAATAAATTAGTAATCAGGTAAGTGGATCTGGGAAATTAATCTATATTTTCCAAAGGTCAGTTAAAAAGAAAATGCAGGGGCTGGTGAGATGACTCAGCGGGGAAGAGCACCGACTGCTCTTTGGAAGGTCATGAGTTCAAATCCCAGCAACCACATGGTGGCTCACAACCACCCGTAATGAGATCTGACGCCCTCTTCTGGTGTGTCTGAAGACAGCTACAGTGTACTTACATATAATAAATAAATAAATCTTAAAAAAAAAAAAAAAGAAAATGCAGATTATACAGATGGAGAATGACTGACCAGGCAAAACTATGGGTCTTAAAGTTGGTACGATATTCAGTGAATCCCTGAGAGTCCAGGCTAGAATGCTGTCATTTAAAATTTCAATTGAGTATGTTAATAGAAAGGCATCTTCAGACAAGCAAGATGATTCAGTGGGTAAATGTACTTGCTTCCAAGCCTGATGACTTGAATTTCATCCTAAAATCCACAAATGGAAACAAAGAACCATTTTTGCAAATTGTCTTTTGACTTCCACATGTGCACTGCACTGTGACATACAAGCCCCTCCCTGAAAATAAATAGAAAATAAAATAATGTACTAAAAACCTGTATCAAAAGAAAAATAGTTATTATGTAATCAGGTCATATAATTTTCATTTTCATAATTATCCGTTCTAGACTCAAATACCTTGAAACTCCAGAGGAGACACTGGTTGGTGTGGAAGTGAATACTGATTCTGTGTACTTTTATTTTTATTTGTTGGACAAACCTTTCTACCTGTTTCTAGGAGCTGGACTGCCAACCTTCCCCTCAGTAGTATACAGTTTAGTACTTTCCTGTGGATTTTCTGTCTTGCACCTGTTCTAATGGCAAAATCTTTATTTAGTTCTATGTCTTTGTTAGATGACACATAGTTTGCATTTTTCCAAAATGTGTATAATACTGAAGCTGCTAGAAGCAAGGTTAAGTTAGTAGATGATGAGATAATAACAGATAGAAAGACAGGAAGGACTTCAAAGTCAGTGGCCTGCGTTGCACTTAGGTAAGAACTCAGACAGAATTGTCAGGGGTGAAATAGAAACTAGAAGAGGCTGTGACAAGCCCCTGCTGACACTCTGGCTACTCAGCAGCCCAACACACTCATTGTTCCCTGGCCTTTATTTATCAGTTTCTTAACTGAAAACTCACAATTACAGTGTTCCAGCTGTGCAAGGGCAGACTCAAAGAGCATGAAAAGATGACAACAGAAGACAGCTAGTGAGTTCAAGGCAATAAATGAAGCAAGGATTAGTATGTTAAAAATGCCATTAAACTTCAAAAAAAAAATCAGATGAGTGTATGTCAGTGTGGTGGTGACGACTCATTTTCTGTCTCCATTGGCGGGTAGAGATTGGTTTCTCTGGGAGAACACTTCCTAAGCTGTGAGAGTTCATCGCCTTCAGTTCTTTTGGATTGTGAGCTGAATGCACACCGAATGTTAAGCTGTCCATACCACCGTCTGTTGTTGAAACTGGAAGGCAGAGTGCCCATTCCCATGGTTGTTTAAATTTTAATTGCATTTTGAAGAAGTTCAGAAGTTTCTAGCCGAGATTCACAGATATTAGAATCTAGGTCATGAGTCTAGGCATATGAATTACACATGGAGGATTGTTCTCCAATAGTTCATAAGAAATAACATAAATAACTCTCCCTTAAAGCTTAGCAAACCAGTAAAAATAATTAAGAGAATTATACTAGGCATGAACATGCGTTAATCCAGCTTATCTTGTTCCATGGATTCTTTATGGTGTGGCCCAGGGTGCAGGCGGTTTAAAAAGCATGTCTTCTCAGTAACTGCTCTAGCTATAGTGCAAAAGGGAGACTCTAGACTATATTATTTCACAGAAAACATTCACCTCCAGCTTTATGTCAAGCCAGCCCAGTTTGGCAATTGAGGCTTCCTCCTCCTCCTCCTCTTCTTCCTCTTCTTTGTAATTATCTAAGAAGTAAGAAAAGAATAAAGTAAAGCAAGTTTCTTCCTGTTTTAGATGTATGTTACACTGAATTTGACATGGTGTATTATTTTAATAGATTTCTTACTCTTACCTAATCTCAGCTGAGTCCAAATCAAGAAAGAATATGAGTTTTCCTGAATTTATCGGGCACACCATTTTTTCAATGTGGCCTTTAAGGTTTTTAGAGAGAATTCCAGTAATTAGAGAGAGGGCACACAATGCCACCCCTTCTTTTTCTTTTTCCCTTCCCCTGGTCCTTTTCGCTGTGTGTATCATATTTAATGTGAAAACAATAATCTGATGAAGTGTATGGAGCAAATAGTAACCAACAGATAATGCAAATTTTGATGGTTCTGTTGCTTCAAGACATAATGACAATCAGTGGCACAGTTTATGTGTCACATTGAGGGATTGGGCATGTTTCTCAATTCCCAGATGGAAAACTTTACACATCCACAAGATAAGAAGAAATTGTTAAGTCTTTTCCCCTGTATTAAAAGAATAACAGATGATAAAGTAACAGGATCAAAGACAGAATATCAAGACATTTACAAAGCTTAGTAATGTTTCAGAACAAACTATAAAAGGGAGACAATGATGAAGAAGAGAGAGAGAGAGAGAGAGAGAGAGAGAGAGAGAGAGAGAGAGAGAGAGAGAGAGGGAAGGAGGGAGGGAGGGAGAAGGAGGAGGAGGAGGAGGAAGAGGAGGAGGAGGAGGAGGAGGAGGAAGAGGTATATGCCCAGGAGTGGTATAGCTGGTTCCTCAGGTAGTACTATGCCCAATTTTCTGAGGAAACACGAGACTGATTTCCAGAGTGGTCGTACCAGCTTGCAATCCCACCAGTAGTGAAGGATTGTTTCTCTTCTTCCACAACCTCACCAGCATCTGCTGTCACCTGAGTTTTTCATCTTAGCCATTCTGACTGGAGTGAGTTGGAATCTCAGGGTCGTTTTGATTTGCATTTCCCTGATGACTAAGGATGTTGAACACTTCTTTAGGTGTTTCTGAGCCCTTAGAGTTTCCTCAGTTGAGAATTCTCTGTTTAGCTCTGTTCTCCATTTTTAATAGGGTTATTTTGTTCTCTGGAGCATACCTTCTTGAGTTCTTTGTGTACATTGGATATTAGCCCTCTTCGGATATAGGATTAGTAAAGATCTTTTCCCAATCTGTTGGTTGCTGAATTGTCCTATTGACAGTGTTCTTTGCCTTACAGAAGCTTTGCAATTTTGTGAGGTTCCATTTTTCAATTCTTGATCTTAGAGCATAAGCCATTGGTGTTCTGTTCAGGCACTTTTCCCCTGTGCCCATGTGTTCAAGACTTTTCCCCACTTTCTCTTCTATTAGATTCAGGGTATCTGGTTTAATACGAATCTATATGATCTGGTCCTTGATCCACTTGGACTTGAGCTTTGTACAGGGAGTTAAGAATGGATCAATTTGCATTATTCTACATGTTGACCACCAGTTGAATCGGTACCATTTGTTGAAAATATTGTCTTTTTTCCACTGGATGGTTTTAGCTTCTTTGACAAAGATCAAGTGACTATAGGTGTGTTCATTTCTGGGTCTTCAATTCTATTCCACTGATCCACCTGCCCGTCACTGTACCAATACCATGCAGTGTTTATCACTATTGCTCTGTAGTACAGCTTGCGGTCAGGGATGGTGATTGTCCCAGAAGTTCTTTTATTGTTGAGAATAGTTTTCACTATCCTGGGTGTTTTGTTATTCCAGATGAATCTGAGAATTGCTCTTTCTAAGTCTGTAAAGAATTGAGTTGGAATTTGATGGGGATTGCATTGAATCGTAGATTGCTTTCGTCAAGATGGCCAATTTTACTATATTAATCCTGCCATTCCACAAGCACGGGAGACCTTTCCATCTTCTGAGGTCTTCTTCTATTTCTTTCTTCATAGACGTGAAGTTTTTGTCATACAGATATTTCCCTTGTTTGATGAGAGTCACACCAAGATACTTTATATTGTTTGTGACTATTTTGAAGGGTGTCATTTCCCTAATTTCTTTCTCAGCCTGTTTATCCTTTGAATATATGAAGGTTACTTATTTTTTTGAGTTAATTTTATTTCAGGCTACTTTGCTGAAGTTGATTATCAGCTGTAGGAGTTCTCTTGTGGAGTTTTGTGGGTCACTTAAATATACTATCATATCATCTGCAAATAGTGATATTTTGACTTCTTCCTTTCCAATTTGTATCCTTTTGACCTCCTTTTGTTTTCTAATTGCTCTAGCTAGAACTTCAAGTCCCATATTGAATAGATAAGAAGAGAGAAGGCAGCATTGTCTAGTCCCCGATTTTAGTGGGATTACTTCAAGTTTCTCTCCATTTAGTTTGATGTTGGCTACTGGTTCAATATATATTGCTTTTACTATGTTTAGGTATAGGCCTTGAATTCCTGATTTTTTAAAGACTTTTAACATGAAGGAATGTTGAATTCTGTCAAATGCCTTTTCAGCATCTAATAAAATGATATTAAAATGAATGATGTTATTGTGGGTCAAAAAGTGGGGTCCCATATCCACTCGTGGCTAGGGCCACTGGGCGAGGCAAGACTTGGGAAGTTTTGACTGTGTGCAACCCCACGGCAGGCATCAGGCTGTGAGAAGCTGCAGGACCCTTCTTCAGAGGTAGGGAAGGTGCAGTCCAAGGTCCCCGCGGATCTGCTGGAGTTGAGCTGATACTCTCAGGCATCACAGATGCCACTGGGTGCCATGGAAGAGCCAGTTCTGGGGTCCCTGGGCCTGCACAGAGGATGACAGGTTCTCAATCTTGGATACCTCAAATGCCACTGGATGTCAAGGAAGAGCTGAAAATGGGTGGGGTCCTCAGCAGACTCTGGCCTGGGGCAGAAGGGAAAAGGGCAAGGAGGAGAGAGTTCTGCCTTGTTATTGAGGGGATGAGTCTTTGACTTGTTCAGTGGGAGAGCTGTTTTGGTTGTCGAAAGTCATGGCTAGAGAGCAGGAAGAATCCTGTGAGAGGTTAGAAGCATAGCTTATTGGGGGGAAGACCTGCTCTATTGCTCCAGCACTGCGAATCTTGATGAGAAGAGGCAGTCTTTGGTTTTAAGGTGTTTATTGTAGAAGGGCAGAGAAAGTGAGAGAGTAGGGAGGTAGAGGCCAGCCACGGCCACATGGAGAGAGGGGTGAAGGGAAGGCAGAGTGAGGGGGAGCCAGGGAGCAAGAGTAAGAGCAAGAAAATAAGAGTAAGAGAAGGGGGAAAACAGTCCCATTTATAGTGGGCCTGGCCTACCTGGCTATTGCCAGGAAACAGTGGGGGTGGAGTCCAGACAGAATACCAGGAGCTTGGGGCATTGCCTCCATGACTGATGGCCACATACCTCTCTGTAGGGATGGGGGTGCTGTGGGAGGAGCCAGGGGCCCAGGAGGCATGGCCAAATACCTGCTGTCCCATGCAGGCTGAAGGAAGTCACCACCTACCAGATCACTAGAGTTCAAGGCCCATGCTCAACCTGGGACCAGGCTGTTTGTGCACAGCTCACTGTATCACATGTTACTTGACCTTTTTCCCTTACTGATTTCAATACTCTTTCTTTGTTTTGTGTATTTGGTGTTTTGATTATTATGTGACAAGAGGAATTCTTTTTCTGATCCAACCTATTTGGAGTTCTGTAGGCTTCTTGTATGTTCATGGGCATCTCTTTCTTTATGTTAGGGAAGTTTTCTTCTATAATTTTTTGAAGATATTTACTGGCCCTTTAATTTGAAAATCTTCACTCTCTTCTATACCTTTTATCCTTAGGTTTGGTCTTTTCATTGTGTCCTGGATTTCCTGGACGTTTTGGGTTAGGATCTTTTTGCATTTTGCATTTTCTTTGACTGTTGTGTCAATGTTTTCTATGGTGTCTTCTACCCCTGAGATTCTTCTGTTGGTGATGCTTGCATCTATGACTCCTGGTCTCTTTTCTAGGTTTTCTATCTCCAGTATTGTCTCCCTTTGTAATTTATTTATTGTTTCTATTTCCATTTTTAGATCCTGAAGGGTTTTGTTCAGTTCCTTCATCTGTTTGGTTGGGTTTGCCTGTAATTCTTTAAAGGATTTTTGTGTTTCCTCTTTAAGGGCTTCGACCTGTTTACCTGTGTTCTCCTGTATTGCTCTAAGGGAGTTATTTATGTAATTCTTAAAGTCTTCTATCATCATCATGAGATATGATTTTAAATCAAAGTCTTGCTTTTCTGGTGTGTTGGGTTAACCAGGGCTTGCTGTGCGGGAGAACAGGGTTCTTATGGTGACAAGTAGCCTTGGTTTCTGTTGCTTATGTTCTTGTGCTTGCTTTCGTCATCTGGTTATTTCTGGTGCTAGCTGGTCTTGCTGTCTCTGACTGTGGCTTGTCCCTCTTTCAAACCTCTGTGTCAGTACTCCTGGGAGACCAGTTCTCTCCAGGAGAAATTTAGGTATGGAAAGCTGTGGTACAGGGTCAGCTCTGGGGTACAAAGAGAAACCAAAAGGATCCTGTCCCCAGCTAATCCTTGGTTCCTGTGTCCTGTTGGCTCTGGGAGGATCCCTCTTGGGACAGGAATTTAAAGAGATGTGGTAGCCTTACCTGTGCTCACAGGTATGTAGGCATTCCTGGGAAACCAGCTCGCTCCTGGTGGTATTTGTGTATGTAGCTCTGTGGTACAGGATTAGCTCCAGTCACAGATGGAAACTGGAAAACTCCTGCCTCAGGCATCTCCTTGGTTCCTGAGACCTGAGGGTTCTGGGCACGTTCCTCTTAGAAGCAGTGGTGGTCTTTCCTGCACTCACAGGCTTGTCTGTACTCCTGGGAGACCAGCTCTTTTCTTCGTGGTATTTGTGTTTGTTGCAAAACATGTTTTCAACTTACACTAAACTTGCAATCCCATTCCCATGCTGTATATCCTTACCCTTGTTCCTTCCCTTTCATCTATCTGACAATGTAGAACAGCCACCTCTCTCACCTCTGTGAACACTTTAAATCTCCTACAAAAGAGACCTCAAGAGGCTGTCAGGAGCTGCTCTTTAGAATCCCGATTTAGGGTGAGACTGCCTGATTGACCAGTCCTGGTATACCTCAAAATAAAACAATTGGGCAATTGTGGTTTGGTCTTTCTCTTTTCAAGTCTCAGATTTAACAGTTACCTGCCACGTAGGTATTAGAAATATAACCAAGGCCTCTGAAAGAGCAGAAGTGCTCTTATCTGTGAGTTGTGTCTTCTGTGTCATCAGATGGCATTTTCAAAGGGCCTTGTATGTCAGTTATCACTCTCGGTATTTCCTTCTTTACCTTGTCCTCCCAGCCCCACCCCATTTTATCTTTCTTTATTCATTTTTCTTTTTCCTCCTTTATATCGCTATATTTTCTTTCCATCCCATGGAAAGAATCTCTTTCTCTGCAGTGGGCCCTTACCAGTGTCTTTCTATGAGTATTACAAATGAAGCACACATGTCTAATGATTCACAATGACACATGTCTAATGATTCACATATGGGGAGCAAATGCAATGTTTATCCTTTAGGATCTATGCTACCTCACTAAGAGTAGTTGTCCAGTTCCATTCCTTGACCTGAGAACTCTTTAATGTCATTTTTTAAAAAAGAGCTCAAAGATTACATTATGCACATGTATCATATGCTCTTTACATTCCATCAGTTGAC
>JADRCC010569661.1:0-10824 GCA_019843855.1 Hylomyscus alleni | reverse complement strand
GTGTGTGTGTGTGTGTGTGTGTGTGTGTGTGTGTGTGTGTGTGTACAGGCTAGAGGTAGACAAAAGTGTCATCCTTGATTGATCTCCACCTTATTATTCTTTTAGACTTATTTACTTATTAGGTATACAGCATTCTGCCTGCATGTGTGCTTGCAGGCCAGAAGAGGGCACTAGATCTCATTACAGATGGTTGAGAGCCACCATGTGGTTCCAAGGACCTTTGAAAGAGCAGCTAGTGCTCTTGACCTCTGAGCCATCTCTCCAGCCCCTCTCCACCTTATCATTTATTACTTTTTTTGGATCCATCTCCTCAATGTCTTCACATTATTATTATTATTATTATTATTAATTATTATTACTGCTGGTGGGTTTTTTTTGGGGGAATTGTTTTTGTTTTTGGTTTTGGTTTTTGGTTTTTCGAGACAGAGTTTCTCTGTATAGCCCTGGCTGTCCTGGAACTCACTCGGTAGACCAGGCTGGCCTCGAACTCAGAAATTCACCTGCCTCTGCCTCCCAAGTACTCCTGGCTCCCATCTTACTTTTTTTAAAGACAGGATTTCTCACTGAGCCTGGAGCTCACCAATGCAGACAGACTAGCTGGCCAGGAGCCCCTGAGAACCATATGACTCTGTTCCCCCAGTGCTGGGACTACAGTGCATACCACCTAGGCTGGCTTACTCCAGTATCATGTCTCGTCAATGATGGCGCCATCTGTCTAGCACTGTGTGGTACTTTAAGCTGTGGGAAATTCTGAGGTGGGAAGGATTCTTGTCAAAGGATTGGCATGTGTGACAAGGGTGTTCATTCAGAACTTCTGCCTCCCTCTGTGGACTAAGCTGTCCAGTCTGTTTGCAAAATTCACCCCAACATCCTGGAATCTATAAAAAACAAAACAAAACAAAACTCCTCCTCCTTCTTTTTCTTTTCTTTTTTTCTCTCTCCTTTTAACTGGCTGTAGATCTGCAGGGCTCCCTCATTAATAATGACTTATTCCTTAGTGTGGATTCACTGTAAAATCTGCATCATAGTGTTGCCTTTTTGGAAACTATCTTTTTACACTGATGTTCTGGGAAGTGTCCTCCCATAGCATCCCCAGCTCTCGTTTCTGTGTCTCATCCCTGTTTCTTCTTTGGCGCTTGCTTGCTATGGAAGATTTCAATATTCATTTCTTTCTTTGTCTTTGTTGCTTGGTCCAAGTCTTGGCTACTGCCCATGGTAGGCATGCAAACAATATATCTCTGGGGCTAGGGTGTAATTCAGACGTAGAGTGCTTGCTTAGCATTCTGATGCCCTGGATTTGACCCCGTAGTAGAGTAAAAATAAAAAAAAATAATAAAATCCATATATACATAAATATAATTGACTGGAGGAGCTGTAACTGAGATGTTGCACACCTGTAATTGGGACATTTGGTAGGCAAGGGCAGGAGGGATTCCAAGTTACAGGCCAGCCTACAGTGAGGTTAAAAGATTAACACATTGTCTTAAAACACAACACAACAAGGGCTGGCGAGATGGCTCATCGAGTAAGAGCGCTGACTGCTCTTCTGAAGGTCCTGAGTTCAGATCCCAGCAACCACATGGTGGCTCACAACCATCTGTGATGAGATCTGATGCCCTCTTCTGGTGTGTCTGAAGACAGCTACAGTGTATTATACCGGAGCCAGCGGGGCCGGAGCAAGCAGAGGTCCTGAGTTCAACTCCCAGCAGGTCCTGAGTTCAATTCCCAGCAGCCACATGATGGCTCATGACCATCTGTACAGCTACAGTGTACTCATACACATTAAATAAATAAATAAATAAATCTTAAAAAAATACAACACAGCAAAACAATAATAAAAACAAAAAAAAATTAAAAGAAAACAGAACCAAAAATGAGATATAATTGCTCAGTTGAATGAAGGCAGACGAGGCAGCCCTGCTGGGCTGGGTACCCGCTCCACACCCTTCACTCTTCCTCGCAGGGCCATCTGTCTGGCTTGCATTCAGCCTGCTGTGTTCCCATGGATCCTCCCCTTCAGGTCACACAAGGACAGGCCTCGCCCAGCGCATGGAGCTCTGACAGGTAAATCAATCATGCTTTTCTGGTTTACAACAGGCTTTGGGCGGTCCCCCTCTCAGACTGCTAACTACTTGCTGTGGTTACCTGGAAGCCGGAAGGCATTTGTAGCCAGCACAGCAGCCGGGATGGCCATCCAAGCGCTAGGGTCTCAGGCACAGCTGGTGCCAGAGGCAGGACCAGGTTTCCTCTCATGGACGTCAGCACTTGTTTTGAAATACTTGGCACAGGCTCCTGCAACAGGCCTGGCAGGGAGTCTTGGTAGCCACTAATTTGTTTGTTGTTTTTACCTTTGTTGTTTGTTTGATTTCTGTTTTTTCAAGACAAGTTTTCTCTGTAGCCCTGGCTGTCCTAGAACTCACTCTGCCTGACTCTGCCTTCCAAGCACTGGGATTAAAGGTGTGCACCACCGCACCGCGACCACTAACTCGTTTTTACATTGGAGTCCAGATGAGTGAAGGACTTGTCTTCAATCTCCAGGCAAAGACTAGCACAGCTCAGACTTCATGGAGTCAGTTGAGTCCTGGGTCTCCATTGTCAGTCACTCGCTACACAAAAGATACTACAAGAGTGACACATGTTTGCCGAGCATTTATTCTGGGCCAAGCCCTATGTTGTGATCCTCCACCCAACTCCCTGCTTTTTGTTGTTGTTGTTGTTGTGTTGTTTTGTTTTGTTTTGAGACTTCAAAAGGCTTCCTGCTTTTTTTTTTAAAAAAAGGAATTATTTATTTATTTCATTTATGTGAGTACACTGTAGCCACCTTCAGACACACCAGAAGAGGGCATCGGATCCCATTACAGATGGTTGTGAGCCACCATGTGGTTGCTGGGAATTGAACTCAGGACCTCTGGAAGAGCAGCAGCTGGTGCTGTTCCAATGAGTTACCTCTCCAGCCACAAAATGGTGCAGGGTTTTTATTTGGGTTATTGGTGTTTGTTGTTTGTTTTTGAGACAGGGTCTCGTTATGTAGTGTCCTGGCTGGCCTGGAACTCAGAGAGAGTCACCTGCTTCTGCCTCCGGAGTACTACCATTAAAGGCATTATAACACCTGGAACTTTTTTTTTTGTTTTTTTGAGACAGGGTTTCCTTTGTGTAGCCCTGGCTGTCCTGGAACTCACTCTGTAGACCAGGCTGGCCTTGAACTCAGAAATCCGCCTGTCTCTGCCTCCCAAGTGCTGGGATTAAAGGTGTGTGCCACCACCACCCGGCTCACCTGGCACTTTCTTGATTCCTGATTGACGTAGAGCAAACAGTCTACTGTGGGCAGTGCTCTCCTTGGGCTGTGGTCCTGAGCTGTATAAGAAAGCTGGCTGAAGAAGCCATGGGGAACAAGCCAGTAAGCAGCACCCTCCATGGCTCCTGCTTGGGCTCCTGTGTGCAGGCTCCTGCTCTGTCTTCCCCTTATGATGGACTACAACTGTGGGCTGAAATAAACCCCTCCTCCCTGTCTTAGTCAGGGTTTGTATTCCTGTGCAAACATCATGACCAAGAAGCAAGCTGGGGAGGAAAGGGTTTACTCAGCTTACACTTCCACATGGCTGTTCATCACCAAAGGAAGTCAGGACTGGAACTCAAGCAGGTCAGGAAGCAGGAGCTGATGCAGAGGCCATGGAGGGATGTTACTGACTTGCTTCCCCTGACTTGCTCAGCTTGCTTTCTTATAGAACTCAGGGCTACCAACCTGTGGATGGCACCACCCACAATGGGCTCCCCGACCCTCGATCACTAAGGTGGATCTCATGGAGACATTTCCTCAACTGAAGCTCCTTTCTGTGTGATAACTCCAGCATGTGTCAAACTGACACACAAAACCAGCCAGTACACCCCCCAAGCTTCTTTTGGTCAGGCCGTTTATCGCAGGAATGGAAACCTAAGGCGTATGAGCTCTGGGAATCTAACTTGTGTTGACAGGTTCATATGTTTGGGTGGCAAGGACCCTTGCTTGCTGAACCCTCTCACCGGCTCCGACTCTTTACGAATTAATTTATTGTGTGTGTACGTGTATGATATATGCACCTGTCTGGGTGTGCCCCTTCACACATGTAGAAGCCAGAGGAGGGTGTCAATTGTCCTTCCTTGATCTCCACCTCGCTTGAGACAGGCTCGCTCACTGAACCTGGAGCTAAGCTGGTGGCCAGGGGTGGGAGTGTATATGTGACCACTAGTGACTCTTTTCATGGGTGCTGGGGACTTGAACTCAGATCTTCATGCTTGCTCAGAAGGAGTTCATCTCCACTGAGCCATATTCTCAGCCCCCAGGTTTTCCATTATTCACTCATCTTTGAGAGAGGAGATGTGACGGGGTCATAAGAGCAAGGGTGGGTCCCGAAGCTTTACTTGTTCACTAGAGGAACTCTCAGACCACAGGAAGGGTGTTGCTAGCAGCTACAGTTCATCCTGGCCCAAGGATGAAGACTAAGATCAGACACTGGAAGAGAAAGTAGGTGGGGGTCACCACCAGTGTCTGTAATCACTACCATCAATCACTCTGGTCACTTCTGTCATCATTATCCATACCCTCATCGTCGTCATCGTCATCGTCATCGTCATCGTCATCATCATCATCATCATCTAATCAATTCTAGGAAGAAACAAACTAAGCAACAGGCACATGTACAGACCCATGCGTGTGCGCTCATGCGTGCACACCGTCGCTGGGTGGGGATTTAGATCCAGATGTTCTGACACCGGTACCTATACTCACACGTAAATCACATCCTTCCGCGTCTTCCCATAAAACACTGGTTAGAGGCACCCTTCCTCCTTCCCTTCCCCTCGCTGCCTCTCCGCCTTCTCAGAAGTATCTTTTTGTCTCACAGAGAAGGTCGAGTGCTTCTCAGACTACATGACCCTGCAGATCCCGAGGAGCCACGTGCAGGGTTTGAGGCAGTGGCTGGCAGGAGTCCTGCGTCTGCCGGGTAAGCCATCTTCTCAGACCTGGGTTTTCCAAGGCTTAGCCATTGACTGACTGGAGCCTTTGCTAAGGGGGATCTCCAATGCGTCCCTCACTCCAGGGCACAAGTGCGGCCTTCCCTGAAGGCTTCACGCTGGTTCCTTCTCAGGGCTGCCCTGACCTTCCCCAAGACAGTTCCCTCCTGGTTGCACTCTCATCCCACGTCCTCTTCTGGTTCCTACTTAAAATGGCCGCCTACCCTTTTTCACAACGCTTGTCATCAGCGCCACCTGCAGGTAGTTGGGAGCAGGCACAGCCCATGGCTCCATGCTGATAGCTGCTGTGTGTGTCTCCAGGACTAAGGACTCTCAAGTTCATGTTTAGGAGACACCTAAGAGATATTTGCTCACCTGGATCGAAGTGTCCAGCAGGTGCTAGTATAGCCCTAAACGTGCGCATGCGCGCGCGCTCACCTAAGCGCACGGGTTTACAAAACCGTGCTGCAGGGTTCATGTGGAGGTCAGAGGATAACTTGCAGGGCTATTTCTTCCCTTCAACTAAGTGGATCTGAACTTGAACTCAAGTTATCAGGCTTAGTGGCAAGTGCCTTCAGCCCACTGAGCCATTCTGCTGGTCCACAGTTCTTCTCTTTTTCTGGTTTAAACCTTTATTTTATATGTATGGGTGTCTTGCCTGCATGTAAGTCTGTACACCATGTACATGCATTGCTAGTGGGGGCCAGAAGAGGGTGTCCATCTTCTGGAACTGGGATTACAGATGTTTGTGAGCCACCATGTTCCTGATAGAAGCCAAACCCAGGTCCTCTGGAAGAACAGCAGCCAGTGCTCTTAACCACCGAGCCGGCTCTCCAGTCCCTGGCCCTCATGTCTTACCCACGGGAATCACGATCTTATGCTTGGTGGGAGAATCTCATGCCTAAAACAGCCAGAAAGAGGGGCAGTTATCACTTTCAGAAAACTCTGAACCATGACCTTACCCACTGCAAAGCGGAGAAGAACTTCTGGAAACTTCTAGAAGGAACCAGGACAGAGATAATGTGACTGCAGCTCATCTCCTGTTGTAGCGTTGATCACAGAGGCCGCAAGCCAGACACCCACAACTTTCCTCTTTTGTACAAGAATGAAGAAATTGAGGTCGGGGGGGAACTTTCTATCTCAGAGTGTTTTTTTCTTTCCCTTCCCTTATTTTTGAAGGCAGGGTCCTATGTGGGGGTTCAGGCTACCCTAGAGGTCTGTGCAATCCAGGCTGACCCCAAACTCATGGCAGTCCTCCTGCCTCAGCCTCCCAGTGCTGGAATTAGAGATGTGAGCCACCATGCCTGGCTTAGTCCGGAAATTCTAAAGTGCCATGTGGGACTGGTGTGTCCTGGATCCTGAACTGGCCCTGGGCTGGTCAGCCAGCCAGTGACGCCTCTCGGGAGCTGGAGCAGCATTTGTGTATTGAAAGGCCACTTTTCCAGGAGAAAAACGCGGAGGATACATTAAGCTGTCGCCCGTTCTTTGGAAAGCCATTATTAATGGAAAACAATAGATTAATAGTTTTAAAACGCTTGTTCAATAAGTAATTTTTATGGCTCTGGATAGAGCCCATTAAACATTTCTGTGTGTTATTATAAAGAAGTTTTAAGTGTAAAATCATAAAGTCAATAATCAGAGAATTAGTCACAGCAGCCAGCCACAGGCCATTAGTTTTAGGCGCTGTCAGAGACACCTGTGGCTTCGGAGGGAGACTGTTTCATTTGCTCAGCAGCGCCAGGTGGGGATGCAGACACGGTGCTGCCTGCTGCCTCCCATAAAGTTGAAGGGACAGCGAGCAGGTGTAAGCAGCGGGATGCGGGCAAATATTTACAAAGTGCAGACGTGAATGGGAAACTAAAGCGATCCGGGTCAATTTGCACATCCAGGCTTAGACACTTTATTTCCCCAGTGATCTGCCTTTCAGAGCCACAGGCTCGGCCTTGATCTGCTGCTAAAGATAGCCACGGAGGCTGTAACTTCTTGAAACGAAAGCATGTCACCAGAGAGAGCCCCCCACACACACACACACATTCAGGCTTCAAAAGCTGTCTCCTGCAAGGGTGTGTTCGTCTCCCATCAGCTGAGACATTAAAAAAAAAAAAAATTCCCTCAAAAGCAACATGAGATAATTATGGAAACAGGAGAAATCTAAAGACGATAATGAAAACTACCTGTAATCCCTCTACTCGGTGATGTTCCTCATCCAATGAGTGTTTACTTGAGAGCCCTCTAGATGTGCCAGACGCAGCTTACTTAAGGCGCTAGGAATATGGCAAAGGACAAAACAGATAAATACTCTTGGCGCCATGGGGCTGGCATTTGAGTGGAGGGCAACAAGACCTTTGCTATAGTCATTGTCATTTTTATTTTTTCAAGCAGGCGAGGCAATAACGTGCAATGCCAAAAGGCACCCTGGGAGTGGGGTGAGGATTGGAGAGGAGTGATGGAGGCTCTGCTAGCAGAGACCTCGTTGACAAGGGGGCTTTACTTAAAGACTTGGGAGTGGTGGACTGAACCACATAGGTATCTAGAAGAGACAGAAGACTCAGCCAGTGGAAAGGCCCTGAGTACACCCACAACGGATATTAGAAGTAGCAGGAAGGCCAGTGTGGCTAAGGCAGAGGGAGGGCAGTCAGAGGCCTTGTGCACTTCACAGGGGTCTCTCTGAGTGGAGAGTGGAGCGATCTGGCACAGGGGTGAGTGGGATTCCGTGGGTTGCTGGGGCTGGGCGTGGGGAAGTGGACTATACTGGGTGGAAGGAAGTAGGAGAGGAGCCAGGAGACAACTTCTGCAACCCAGGCTGGGCCCAGAACTGAGAGGTGGCTGGGAGGGGACAGTCTGTATGTTGGCTTCGGTTGGCGTCCACCTTCGGTGACTCTATATTTGCCTTTCTCTGACATTCCAGGGCAGAGCAGCCTTGGCTTATGTCTGGGTGTTGGAAACTCCTGACCTCACCTCCACTGTCCTCCCATGGTTCTGTCTGTTTCTGTCATAGGTACCAAGAGGGCCCCCAACCACCTGGATTCTCTTCTTACCAAATGTGGTTACCTCTTGCATCCTGCTCACGACGGGGGCTTCATCTTTCGAGCCCTATATTCTGGTTGCTTTGTACAGAGAGAGGTGAGTTTGAGAAACTACTTATTCGCTGTGCTGGGGTGAGAAGTCAGGGCCTTGTGGACGCTAGGATGCCAGGCAAGTCCACCTCCATAGAGTTACACAGTCAGCTCCTTTCCTTGCTTTAACACAGGGTCTCACTATAAACCCATAGCTGGCCTAGGTTTATTAGCTGGCCACATGAGACTGGCTTCAAACTCACGGACGTCTGCCTGCCTCTGCCTCCCAAGGGCTGGGACTAAAGGTATACATCACTGCCTCTAGTTCTACCCCCACCCCCACCCCCAGGTTTTTCTGTGTAATAGAGACCTGGCTTAGAACTCAATCTGTAGACCTGGCTGGCCTGACGTGCTGAAACTCTGTTGTAGAAATGGCCATGGCTGCTTGCTTAGTTGCTATGCCTCAACTGCCTCAGCTGTAAATTGGGGCCAAGGGATTTCTTACTGGAGTCAAAAGAAACAGGCCACAAACAGTATGTTGTCAGGGATGATGGGACACAAGCTGCCGTGCTGTCT
This sequence comes from Hylomyscus alleni, assembly GCA_019843855.1. Classification (NCBI taxonomy): domain Eukaryota; kingdom Metazoa; phylum Chordata; class Mammalia; order Rodentia; family Muridae; genus Hylomyscus; species Hylomyscus alleni. Next base: position 2,203 of record JADRCC010569661.1, on the reverse strand, counting down.
CTTTAAGGGTGATCTTCCTGAAAGGTGTAGCAGTCCCCAGACCCAGGGGCTTCCCCTGTGGGGGCTGATCTGTCACAGGCCAGAATGTGCCAAGGTTCCCAATCTCTGAGATCCTTCCTCTTGCTTCTTAGCTCTTCCACGAGACAGGCTTCCAAGAGGCCTGCATTAATCATGCCTACTGCAAATAAAGGCTGACCTATAATTGTGGCTTATTAACTGCATTTTCTTCTTTTATTTGCGCGTGTGAATTCTGCCTGGCCTCCAGAAAGCAAATTACAGGCTGGAAATCAGAATGTTTCAAAAGGGGGCAAAAAGGTTGAAGCAGAGTGATCGCTACATAATGAAGTGTCCCATGATCATGGCAAGGTTGGGTGAACAGAGCGTCCGATGCCATCCCTCATTCATCCAGGTAACAGCCAGGGAAGGCCCGGGAGGGCCCCCGAGGTGGTAGGAGGGCATCCTGGGCTGGGTTCCCTTCAGAGCCCCATGTAGATGGCTGTGGTTCCCGAGCCTTCGGACATAGCCCAGCAAAACTGAAAACTAGAGACACGGGATCGGACCATTCTCTCTGGACCTTCATAGTGTTTGTTGATAGATGACAGAGGTTCTATTTAATTGACAAAAATGAGGGACTGGGTGTTAGGTCTATCTCATACTTTATAAATTACAAAATGGTAATAGTTGTGCTCAGTTTATATCTGAGATAAAAGAGTCTTTTAACTGGACAGAAAGGGGGAAGTGTTGTGGATAGCCCTGGTCTTGTATTTTGATGCTAATTCCACTTTCCCAGGAGGGGTTTCGGGAGTGAATCCCGTATACAGGTGACTTCTTGTGAACCTTCTCCCCACTTTAACTTGTAAAATAAAGGCTAGAGCCAGTGACTGGGCAGTGGAAGGGGAGGTGGAGCTGAAAAGTTTGGGGGAGAAGGGGAGAGAGAGGGGGAGAGAAGATGGAGGAGGAGGAGGAGGAAGAAGAGGAAGAGGAGGAGGAAGAGGAGGAGGAAGAGGAGGAAGAGGAAGAGGAAGAGGAGGAGGAGGTAAAAGGACAATGGAGCAAAAACACGTGGCCTAGAGAAACCACAAGTTATAAGAGATCTCATAGATGGGGAATTATAGTAGTGTGGTGGTAGATCCGCCCAGTCTAGGCATATAGCTTATATTCCTGTTAATTGAGTTGTGAATTCTTTGCCTGGAATTTTTTGGGTTGAAGATTTACCACCTTCCACTGGGCTTTTTACCAATGGGGCCTTTGTCAGGATAAGGGGTGGGGTGAGTAATGACGTCTCTGAGGCTGTGTTCTTCATGTTATACAACCAACATCAAACCAACATCTGTGTTTTTCTCTTTGGACTAAGGAACGTTGCTGGCTTGGTCTTCTCTCTCTCCACTCCCCCCCATATGTGTGTGTGTGTTCACATGTATGTGTGTGTCCTGAGGACAGAGGGAGTCAGAGGACAACCTCAGATATCGGGTTGTTGAAGACAGGGTCTCTCATTTGCAGCTCTGTGTGTCAGGCTTTCAAACTTCTGGGGAGCCTCTCGACTCTGCCTCCTGTCCTGTTGAAGGAATGATGAGATTACAGACCCCAGCTACTGTGTCTGGCTTTATGTGGGTTCTGGCGATCCAAATTCACATCCTTAAATTTTTTTTTTTTTTTTTAGATTTTTATTTTATGTGTATGAGTACACTGTAGCTGTACAGATGGCGGTGAGCTATCATGTGTGTGGCTGCTGGGAATTGAACTCAGGACCTCTACCAGCCCTACTCGCTCTGGCCTGGCTCGCTCCAGCGTAATTCACCGTAGCTGTCTTCAGACACACCAGAAGAGGGCATCAGAACACATCACGGTGGTTGTGAGCCACCATGTGGTTGCTGGGATCTGAACTCAGGACCTTCGGAAGAGCAGTCAGTGCTCTTACCCACTGAGCCATCTCGCCAGCCCAGGTCCTTACATTTTTTTTTAGAAAAGATTTATTTATTGAGTTTATACGTATGAGCATGCTGTCTTCAGACACACCAAAAGAGATCATCGGATCCCATTACAGATGGTTGTGAGCCACCATGTGGAATTGAACTCAGGACCTCTGGAAGAGCAGCCAGTGCTCCAGCCCCAAGGTCTTTACAGTTTTGAGGAAAGTGCTTTATGCACAGAACAATTTTCCTAGCTCTTTTTTTTTCACCTAGGTCAGGCCATGATTTATAAA
>JADRCC010569659.1:4655-19756 GCA_019843855.1 Hylomyscus alleni | reverse complement strand
AACATTTGAAATAAAAATAAATAATAAATAACTAAATAATAAATAAAATATTCAATAGAAATGTATACAATGAAGTTCTGCTCCACAGGAACTTCAAAATGTAACTACATTTGAGATAGGCACTTTAAAGAAGAAATTAATATGAGATTGGGCCCGGTATTAGTCAGTGTTCTATTGCTGTGAATAGATATCAGAAACACAGCAATTCTTTTAATTGGGGTTGGCCTACAATTTAGAGGTTTAGTCCATTATCATCATGGCAGGAAGAATGGTAGAGGTAGCATGCATGGTGCTGAGAGTTCTATATGTTGATAGACAAGCAGCATGGAGAGAGAAAGAGAGAGAGAGAGAGAGAGAGAGAGAGACAGACAGACAGAGACAGAGACAGAGACAGAGACAGAGACAGAGACAGAGAGGAAGGGAGGTAGGGAGAGAAAGAGAGAGACAGAGAGAGACAGAGAGGCAGAGAGACAGAGAGTGGAACACTGGGCCTGGCTTGAGCAAAGCCAGCCCCAGTTCACACTTCCTACAATAAGGCCACACTTTAATTTTGCCACTCCCTGGTGACCAAATAGTATTCAAATCTATGAGCCTATGGGGGGTATTCTTATTTAAACCACCACAGGATCCATAAGCCTGACTGCTGGCCTTTTGAAAAGGAGACATTTAAATACAGTATTGGGGAAAGTCAATACAAGACAAGAATTGCATTGCATTGCATGCATCTGCATGCTCAAGAGACAAACTTCGGAGCAGCCAGACCTTCTAAGGCCTCAGCTTTGGATTCTCTTGCTCCTTATTCCCTGTGGCTCCACCTGTGTCCACAGTGAATTCTTTCCCCAGATGGGAACAGTGAGGTTCTTCCATGCTATTACCTCTATCTGGAACATTTCCCTGTCATTGTAGAGTTCTTACTTTTTTAAACCGATGCACTTACATATTTACTCTTTCTTTTCTGCAAAGCCTGCTTTGACCACTCCAGGATTGAGCTAGATGCCCTTTTAAAATGTTGTTTTCTATTCTTCATTCTTTCATCAACATATGGGGAGTCAATATCACCATAAAAATAGAAAGCAGGTCTGAACCGATTGTGGTCTGACCTGCTGGTGTACACATAACTTATGGCAGGCCTATGTGTATATGCTTTGGTTTATTTTAATTAACAACTAGAGTTTGGGTAGTTCCAACAATAAATATACACTTATGAATTAGTAAAAAAATAACATTATCTCCCATTAACACCTTCTATAATTTTCTTGTTTAGTTTATGTTGTTTGTTGTTGTTTGGAGTCCTAGGAATCTAATCAAGAGTCTCTTGTGGGTTATCCAAGCATTTTACCACTGAACTATATCTTTGACTTCTAGCTTTGTTTTCCATGTTGTTTTAAACTACCTTTCCTTTTCAATGAACTAGAGGTAATGTCTATCCTTGTTCCCAAGAGATCCTGCTCACTTCTGCAGTCATAACTTTGTTCTCTCACACTTTGTATACTCTCCTCCATCTATCCTGAAATCCTTCCTTATTTTTTTTCAGAAGTCCAATGTACATTCAATAACACAAGTTCTAATCAAATGATTAATGGGGAAAGAGACACACTGAATGCTGAGTCTTTGCCTCTATGATGATTAATTTTAATTGTCAATTTCATACAGTGCCAACTCACCTGTGAAGAGGGTGTCAATGAGAGACTCTCTAGAACAGACTGGTTTATAAACATGTCTGTAGGCAACTGTTTTGATTATGTTAATTGATTGGGAAGACCTAATCCATTGTGGGTGTCATTACTCCCTGGGTTTGCATTCCAAACTACATAAGAATAAGGAAAGTGATCTGAGGACTAAGAATGCATGCATTCATTTCTTTCTGGTCTTCACTCTGTGTATGATGTAACTAGCTGTTTTAAGTTTCTGTCACCTTGATTTTCTTGATATGATGGACTGTAACATGAAATTATGAACTGATATAAAACCTTTCTTCTTGAAGTAGCATTTGTTAGAGCATTTTGTCACAGTTTTAGGAAATGAAATCAAGACAGCTTCTGAGACAAATTCATCTCAGATATGAGACCAAGATTAATTTTGTCTTTCAGATACATTAGTGGATGCATGATCTCTGGTACCATATAAAGTTTTCCATAAAAGATCAGTCGAAGAGAAGGAAGCAATGAAGCCAAAATCCATTGTTCACAAAGAGCTCAGACTTGAGTTTATTCTGCTCAAGATAACCAAATCAAAATTTGTTGCTTCCAAGGTTAGCATTTATTGAGCACTTTATTATTCTTTCTCCTTTGCTATGGTAGAACTGGCATTGAGTTCCCATAATCGAGAGCAGATGGAATGAGTGTCTATTTGCCTATCACATAGTAAACAGGGGGGAAGAAAATTAGCCAGTTCTAGCTGAGGAATCAGAATACAACCAGAAATGTTTATCATACTAAAGTTAGCCAAAAGACACCACTGAATTTGGTAGTATCATCTATTAGTGAAAGAAATATTAATTTTTTGTATTACAATGTGTTCAGATGGCTCAGAGCTACTTCTGATTATCTTTAAACGATGGCAGAATTCAGTTATGTTCTGCATGCTTGGGCAGCATAAATAATAGAATATTGGAAATTTCCCTTACTGGTAGTTTCTTTTATTGCCTTAGAAATTATCTTCCATATATTAACTCACTGGAGAAAAGAGAATAATATCCATGCCAAAAGTCTTAAAAATTAAAAACAACTAAAATTTAAATATGCATTGTTCTGTACATTATTTATTGCTAACTTTCAGAGAAATGCCAAAGAAGCTTCAAATTTGTCTCTCTACCAAGCACAGGGATTCCTACCAAGAATGCAAATATAATAAACAATAAACTTGACCATCACAAGCTTATCTAAGTGATTGAGCCCTGCAAATAATCTGTTCCTCTGAAGTATACATTTGTTTATTATTGATATAAAGATTCATGACTACTTAGAACTATCACAAAATATTTTCCAACATCTATTTGGTTCAAAAAATTATCCTATATTTTAGTAGTTTTGAATTCCCTAGTTTGTCTCAAATTTTAAATATCATTACATTGCACAGGCTTTATAAGTGCATAATGTATACAAAATTATCATATCCGAGTCTCATGCTTGGTCCTCCATCTCATGTGGATCCTGTCACAAGACAAGTCAAGCCAAGTATGTAGTGTGGGGAAGTAGATAATCCAGCTCTCTGAAGGTTCCACTCATTTTATTTTATTTCATTTATTTATTTTATCATTATCAATTACATATGAAGCCTGTTTGCAATTCTATGATGAAACATATATGGTATAATTACAGCATTTATTGAAATGTAGTTGATGGTATTGTAAGCAGTAATTTTCAACAGCAAAGACTTGGCAAAGAAGACAGATCAAAGTCTACAACTGATGATTCTAAAGCTGAATTTGAAGTGAGGGTGTGATTTCACTGGAACTGGGAGGAAAACTAAGAAAACAAGAATGCAGAGGGGTCTTATACTCATACTCCTTACGTTATCCTTCCTTCTTTTTCATTAAATAACAATTGTAACATTTAATTGCTGTTGCTTTGTTTTATTGAGTTAGGGATTTGTTATACAGCTGAGGCTGACCTCAAACTCATTGTCATATTTTTATGCCGGGACTATATACACCTGGCAATGACACCTGTATGTACTGAGATGGTTGAAAGATCATTGATATCTTCCTCTAAGAAAATTATTAGGCCTGTATATACTTGCCTAGATAATTATTTGTTGATTTGTTTTTTGTTTGCCATATCACATTTGTGAATAATTATGAGGATTATTAGATAATGATCAACTTAAGTTCTTTAGTATATTCACCACCTCAAAGTTTTCCCATTTTTTATAGTTATTCTGTCCAAAAACTTCAGTTTCTAAATAATTTTATATAATGTTCATACTAAAAAAAATTAGAGCTCTTTCAGAAAATGGTGTACTTCAAGCTTCTACAACCAGAAACAGAACTCAAGCTCAGAATATAGCAAGAAACAATAGAAATATGGAAGATAGTTCATAGAATCAAAGAAAGATTTGGTTCCTTGAAAAAGTTTACAGGATGCATACAATTGTAGTCAAACTAACACAAAGACAGAGAGACTCAACTGAATAAAATTAGAGAAACATTAGGGATGCAAGTACAGATACCAATGAAGTGCAGATCATGAAGGAATTCCTTGTAAACTTATGTTTCTTACAAAAAACCTGGAAAACTCAGAGGTAATACAATTTCAAAACTCACATAGCCTGTGGCCCTCTCTTCTCCCTGGAGGCTGTTGGCCACCTGCCCTCGAGGATGAAGGGGACAGAAATGGGCCAGGAGTAGGAGGGGAAATTTTGGACAACTTTGAGTACTGACAGATCCAGATCCAGTCCAAGATCAGCCTTAGTGAGAAGCTCAATTTTATTCAGGGTGAGCAAGGGCTAAAGAGATCTTGGGGAGTAGGTAGCGATTTGCAAGGTGGGTGAATGTTATTGGCCAGGGAAGAAGCCCAGGGAAACTTCATTTATATGAAGAGAAATCCTAAGAACCTGCCAGGCAGGTTTTTATTAGCAGAGAGGAGTTTGAATCTGTAATCTGGCCATGGGCTACATGACTTTCCTCAGAGGTTTATGTTTGTTTGTTTGGTTTTTGTTTTGTTCTGAGGTGGGGGGGAGTTTACAAGTGGGACAGGATGATCTGTGGTAACAGTGCCTAATTATCAAAGGACAGGAAAGGCTGAGTGGAGCTTCTGTGTCGAATCATGCCATGCTTCCAGCAAGCTCTGTGCACAGTCCTTCTCTAGATAAGGTCAGGCAGCTGTGCTTAGAGATACACTCCAGATAAGATTATGAAGAGAAGAGAAGTCTGCTGAGAAGGGGAATCCTCCATTTTGCAATGAGTTTATCCAGCATGGTGGACTTGGACCTTAATAGTAATCTTCCAATAATAGTCACACTCAAAATCACATTCTAAAGAAGTAAACAATTAAAATGAACATATTACAGGTAATGAGATTGAAACAATAATTTGAAAATCTCCCCATAAAGTAAAAGCCAAGCAGCAGACAGATACACTGTGAATTCTACTAAGCTTTTAAGATGAAAACCAAACAGTCCTCAAAACTGAAAGTGAAGGAACATTACTGACATTCTTCTATGAAGATATTATTCCTCTGATGTCAAAACCAGAAAAAGACACAAGAAAAAAAATTGAATATCAAACTCCCCAGTGAACATAAATTAAAAAAAAATTTAACAAAAATACTAACAAAATACATGTAAACATACATCCAAGGACATACAGCACAATGAAGTTAGCTTTAACCTAGGTATTAAAGGCTGTTTCAACACAAGCAAATCAAGAAGTATCTTATATCATGTATATAAGTTCAAGAATAGAAATCACATAAGGATTATAGCAGATGCAGAAAGGCATTTGTCAAAATTCAAGATTTCTTCATCATAAAAGTAAGATATTGCCAGTTGTGGTGGCGCACACCGGTAGGATTTGCTGAAGGAGGCAGAGGCAGGAGGATCACGAGTTCAAGGCCAGCCTGGGCTACACATTTTAAAAGTAAGATATTAGGATCAAATGAGACATCTTAAAATACTAAAGACTAGGTATAATAAATGTATAGTCATTATCATAAAAAAATGAGGAAAACTGGAGCCATGTCCTCTAAAATCTGGATTAAGGCAAGAGTTCTCACTCTTTCTACTCTTAGTCTTCAAAGTCTTAGCTAGAGCAGTAAATCAAAACACAAAAGAGATGAAGAGAGAGAGAGAAGTTGTTCATATTTATAGATGACACAATCATAAGTTTAAAGGATTATACCTAATAATTATCTTTAATGAAGTTTCAGGATAAAAAGTTGACATAAAAATTTAGTACCTTTCATGTATATCAACAAGAAACTTATAGAAGGAAAAATCAGAAAAATATCCCAGTTAGAGTACCTAAAAAACTAAACTGCCTAGGCAAAATTTTGTTTTCTTGTATTTGTGTGCATGAACCCGAGTGTTGAGGCCAAAGGTTGGTGTCAGATGTTATTTGTCAGTCATTATATTTTATGTTTAAAATAGGGCCTCTTATTGATCCTGAAGTAGGCTGATGTGGAGAGACTTGTCAGTAAGAACCACTGTGAAATCCCCTGCCTCCACTCCTTAGCAATGGGATTATAGGTTCATGCTAGTATCCAGAGCTTTTTATCTGTATACTGAGAATCCAAACTCGGATCCTCAGGTTTGAACAAAAAGCATTTTGTTGATTTAAACATCTTCACAATTCTCTAGGAATAAAGCTAACCAAAGAAGTCAAAGAGCCTTGCAAAACAAACTGTAAGACACTAGAAAAAGCATCTGAAGAAGGCAATTGATGATATAAAGAATACTCATGCTCCCCTGTTGGCAAAATTAATATTGTTACAACAGCTACACTGTCAAAATATATCTACAGATTAAATGCACTTACTCTGGAATTATAATGACACTCTCATTTCTTCTTTCATAGCACCTGTGTCCTATATTTTCCTACTCCAGGGCCTTTCTCCTCAACCATCAGTATAACACAACTCTTGTGTTCCTCAGAGAATAATTTGGAAGAGCAGATCAAAAGATTGTAAGAGCCAGAGGACAAAGATATCTCCTTAAAAGATAGCATCTTCTATATAAGACAGGGAAACCACATCCATGAAATCTTAACAATATGGCTGCCTAAATAAGTTCTGAGAAATATTGACACCAATTGACATGCCAATGTGGATGGGAAGAAATCTTACACAAGCCAGCCCCAAGATAAAGAACTGGTAATTAACAACAACTGCTAGAGGGAGATTCAGTTTTTCTTAGGGTTGAGTTTCCTGATGATTATCCATTTTCAAGTGGTTAGCCTTAAGCGTATATTTATTCCCGCAACACTTAAAGGACTAACCAGTTTGTATTGATGAATATATGTGTATGTATGTAAGTATGTGTTTATATAATAATAAAAGAATATGAAGCAATGAACTTATAATGAATTGGAAGGGACAAAGGAGAAGCTGGATGGAAGAACAGTAGGAGAAAGTGATATAAATACAGTACTCATATATAAAATTCTCAGAAGTTAATTGAAAATTCAATGTTAATAATTTTACAAAGATGTAAAATGACAACAAATTCTGTAAGAATAAGGGAAAATGAAACTCTTACTCTTTGCTGGTCGTTGCGTAAACTGGTAGAAACACTAGGCAAATCAGTGTAGAGGTTTCTCACTTCCATACCCTATGCCATATATATTTTCACTGGTGCTCGCTCTGTTAATAATAGCCGGGAAACAGAATCAACCTAGCTGTCAATCAACTGGTATGTGAGTAAGGATAATGAGAATTTACCCACAATGAAATTTTATTTAGCTGTACAGAAAACATAAAGTTATGATGTGTTTTAGGAAAGTGAATGGATTTTGTAAGTATTGTATTAAGCAACATAGCCCACACTCAGGAAGACAACTCATGTTCTCTCTCATACATAGGTTCTAGGTTTTAGGCTGATATAAATGTACATGTGTGGATATTGATGAAACTATAGTTCATGACACTAGAAGGTGACCATGAATGGGATAAAGAGGTGTGGAGGTGGGTGGGAAGAAAGGACCACAGAAGACATGTGACCCATGAGCCAAAAGGATTCTTCTGGGGAGAAAAGGGGAACTAGAGAAACAAAGGATAAGAAAAATTAGAGGAGGTGAAAAAAAATATGACTGTGAAATAAAATATGACAGTGAAAAAAATATGACTGAAAAATGTACAAAGAATCTCAATATATTGTATGCATATATATATTACAAATGTATTAAGGAGAAACTATGTCATGAATATTTTGAGAAATATAATATATACTGATCCTGATGTCATCTCTGCTCCCCTACCATGCCACGCAACACTGTAACTGTAACTTTTTCTTCCAATTTAAATGTAAATGTGACATTGGATTGTGCCCAGAATATAAAATCACTCAAAAAATAAAAATAAAAAAAATCACTCAATTTGATGGCAAGAAAAAAAAATGCCATGAACTTTAATTATTTAAAAAAAATGGCTAAAGTTTAGCAGACATGTCTTAAAAGAAGATGCACAATTGGTCAACATATATATTTCCCAAAGGTTAATGTCATTAACCAACAGGCATATCCAAAGCAAAACCATTAGATATTATTTCACCCCAGGAAAGAAAGAATGTACAAAAGGTGAACCTCTTATTCACCGTTGGTGGAAATGCATATTAGCACAGCTCTTGTGTGCAACAGTAGAGGGTACTCAGAAAGCTAAAGATGGAACTGCTGTATGATACCGCTATACCAGCAGTGTTGCAAGAACAGCAGTCCAGGCTTATTTTGTGTCATGCTAATTGAATTGCTGTCATTTCTTTGAAAGAATATGTTGTAAGAACCCCATTGCAAATAGCCTTTTGAAATTCTTACTGTAGAATTTAACCATTTGCCCAAAAACACTCTACCCAATTGACATTTCTACTCAGACTTCACTCATTATATACTTTACAGAAAATTCATGTCTAAAACTTTGAGACACAAATAGAACGTTGTAAAATTCTCTGATGTAAACTGTAAAATGTTAGTTTTTAGAATTTTACATCACAATTAGGCAGTCATTGCCACAATCTAACTTTGTATTTTTCTAATCATACAAAGAAATATAGTGTATATTAGTCCTTCTACTCCCATGTCCAGTGATCTGAACCAGCATCTTCTTCTACAGTGACATGAACCTGTGAAAGGGGATATAATATCAGAAGATAAAAAGGATTGAACATAAGAAAGTTTGGATCAAGAGGTCTTGCACAACTATATCTTATGCCAAGCAAGCTTACTAAGGAGTATAGCATCTTATCTCCAGGGGGAAAGTGGGACGGAGTCAACAGAAGGTATCATACAACAGGGATAAGTCAGCAGGAAGCTATTCAAACAATCTTTCAAAGGGGGAACATAGGGTACCTAAAGAACATTACAAACTGAGCATATAGTGACTTTGAGACTGATAACTACAGTCCCTTCGAGGGGAGAGTTGGGTTCTCATGATGTGAAGCCACAGCTCTCTGAAGACTATGGTTCTAGGCCATTACTAGGTCTGCCAAGGATGCCCCTGCTTTTAGAAGGGCTAACTTTGCTCTCTATGATTCAATGCCTCAGTTGATCAGTACATCCTTTAAAAGTGTTGGCAGTTGCTAATTCAGTTTGTCTGGTTCTGACACCTATTCCACCTATTTGATCAGACTTTCATATGTTTACTGTCTATAGCAAATTAAGAACTTGTGTTCTGGCTTGCAGCTAATGGCTTCCGGAGGTGTTTAGTAAGTAGAACATACATTCTCCAGAACTGCCTGACAATTTGCCCAACAATGCCACTGCCAGCTTGGCATTTATTGACTTGATATTATGTAGAGCTGTGTGTTATTTTGTGCTTGTTTGGGGGCATTGACCTAGGTGTGTGCTTCTAATAAATTCTTGCTTGGTTTTCTAGAAATGTAAATATTTCCATTGGAATCTTTTCTATGCAGCTGGACTCAAAAATATAAATGAACTATTATAGAGTAAAATATTTCTACATCAGTGCATTTGAGAATTAATTTATGCTTCACACTGAGTTTTGAACATCTGTAGACTGCTGGCAATTTTGTCTTTCACTGTTATTATAATTGTTAGTGTGTTTACACTGGTAGTACCAATTTCTTTTAAGGACATATCTGTGGACTTTCTTATCTCCTTGAACTTACAAATACATCTCATTCATCTATCACTTATCTGCCTTTTTAATATACTTAAGTATCTGGCATACATTCATAATTTTGGTGAGGTCAATATAGTTTTGGATAATTTTAGAATTGAAATATGTAGCATATGGTAATCTTTGATGTATTAATCTTCCTAGAATTTTTTATAATAACCATGTTTTGTTATTGCTTGCTTAGTTTTCCATTATTATTAATATATACAAATTTTCTCTATTTGTCTGAATATCTTTCACTCTAACACTTTGTAACCAATTTCTAGATTTCAGTGTAATACTTTTTACCTACTTTCTGGATGTACAGACATTTCTCATCAATCTTCCAGAGCTCTCCAAACCCTGTCTCTTTTCCAGTGGAGTACAGACTCATCCTCATATGAACCTTGAGATTTTTCTGTTCCTTGGACAATTTGTCTTCTTCTTTGAAGAAGTTGTATCTTTCCATAGATTTTTTTTCAAAGAGGAGTCTTAAAAGGCTAACTTATTTTTGAACTCAAATATCAGAAACTGTCAAATTGAACTTCCTTTGTACTTTACACTTTGTTGAGTTTAGGTTTTGGAGAGTTTACTCTGACACCAGTATCACAGAATTGTTGATACAGAGACTACAGATACTAATTTATTTTATTAGTAAAGAATTTATATGTTGCCTCACTTGGTGAAGATGAGTTGAGAATCTTCTCTTGGTCTTTGATGTTCTTAAATTTCATTGATTTAACTTTATTCAGTCTACTTTCTAAGTGGTAATAGAGTCTGACATTTTGTGAATTTATGTTAAATCTCAGAAGTAACTCATTTCAGCTGAAATTATAACACCTTGGTCATCTTCATGATTTTTAATGGTAGAATTCCAATCATTTTAATCTTCATCCTTCTCGAACAATTATTGATGTTTTATCTTCTTTCTTTTACTTTCTTTGGATTCTAATTTGTTTGAGGTATACTCTAATCATTTTTCAATGGTTGATTTCACACTTATCAATCTCCTGCCTTAGTCTTCTGGGTGGCATGATTATAGAAATCCACAACTACACCTGACCCTTTGAACTATAATTTCCTGGATATTATTTTTTATTGGATATTTTCTTTATTTACATTTCAAATGTTATCCCCTTTCCTGGCTTCCCTCTTCCTAGAAACCCTCAATTCCATCCCCTCCCCCTACTTCTCTGAGGGTGTTTCTCTACTAAACCACCCACTCAAGCCTACCCGTCCTCAGTTCCCCTACACTGGGGCATCTATTGAGTTTTCATATGACCAAGAACCTCTTCTCTCATTGATGCCTAAGAAGACAATCCTCTACTACATATGCAGCTGGAGTCATGTGTAGTCCTTCATTGGTAGATTAGTCTCTGGGCTCTATGGAGGTCTGGTTGGTTGTTGTTGTTCTTCCTATGGGGTTGCAAACCCCTTCAACTCCTTCAATCCTTTATCTAACTCCTCCATTGGGGACCCCATGCTCAGTCCAGTGGTTGGCTGCAAACATCTGCCTCTGTATTTGTAAGACTCTGGCAGGGCCTTTCAGGAAACAGCCAGAAAGACAGCCTTTCAGGCTCTTTTCAGCATGCACTTTTTGGCATCTACAGTAGTGTGAGGTTTTGGTGACTATATATGAGATGAATTCCCAGGTGGGACAGTCTCTGGATGGCCTTTCCTTCAGTTTCTGCTCTACACATTGTCTTTATATTTGCTCCTGTGAGTATTTTGATCCCCTTTCTAAGGACCAAAGCATCCACACTTTGGTCTTCTTTCTCAAGCTCATGTGTTCTGTGAATTTTATCTTGGGTATTTGGAGCTCTTGGGCTAATATCCACTTATCAGTGAGTGTATACCACATGTGTTATTTTGTTACTGGGATACTTCATGTCAGATTATATTTTCTAGTTCCATCCATTTGCTTAAGAATTTCATGAATTCATCATTTTTTAATAGCTGAATAGTACTCCATTGTGTAAATGAACCACATTTTCTGTATCCATTCCTCTGTTGAAGAACATATGGGTTCTTTGCTGCTTCTAGATATTGTAAATAAGGCTTCTATGAATGTAGTGGAGCATGTGTCCTTCTTATATGTTGGAGCATCTTTTAGGTATATTTCCAGGAGTGGTATAGCTGGGTCCTCAGGTAGTATTATGTCCAATTTTCTGAGGAACTTCCAGACTCATTTCCACAGTGGTTGTACCAGCTTGCAATCCCACCAATAATGGAGGAGTGTCTCTCTTTCTCCAGATCTTTGCCAGCATTTACTGTCACCTGAGTTTTTGATCTTAGCCATTCTGAGTGGTGTGAGTTAGAATCTCAGGGTTATTTTGATTTGCATTTCCCTGATGACTAAGGATGTTGAACATTTCTTTAGGTGCTCCTCTGCAGGAATTCAATATTCCTCAGTTGAAGATTCTTTGCATAGCTCTGTACTCCATTTTTAAATAGAGTTATTTGATTCTCTGAGTCTATCTTCTTGAGTTCTTTGGATATATTGGATATTAGCCCTCTATCAGATGCAGAATTGGAAAAGATCTTTCCCAATCTGTCGGTTGTCTTTTTGTCCTATTGACAGTGTCTTTTGCCTTACAGTAGCTTTGCAATTTTATGTGGTCCCATTTGCCAATTCCTGATCTTAGAGCATAACCCATTGTGTTCTGTTCAGGAAATGTTCCCTGTGACCATGTGTTCGAGGATCCTCCCCACTTTCTCCTCTATAGGTTTCAATGTGTCTGGTTTTATGTGGAAGTCCCTGATCCACTTGGACTTGAGCTTCATACAAGAAGATAAGAATGGCTCGACTTGTATTTTATCTACCACTCTAGTGACTGAGCATTTAGTATTTATAACACTTCAAAAAAAATTTCTAGAACCACTGTGTTGTCTTCTAAATGTTCCTCTCTTCTCTAATATAAACATCTTCACTCTCGATTTTAAAGGGAAACTGTTAGTTATGGAGGCACATACTTGTAAGTCTAGCACATGGGATGCTGAAGCAGGATGATCAGTGTGAGTAAGTGTTTAAGTGTCCAACCTTGGCTGTGTAATGGTTTCCCTGGCTAGCTAGAGCTGTCTATGGATTCTGTCTGAAAACACATACATTGATTAATGTAACAAACTGTGGCTTCTCAGGGCTTTGCTGCTCACTCATGGGAGACGTGATTTCCATGCTCCACGCTGCACATCAGATCTGCTTCCATTAGTGACTTGCTTTCTTCTGCTTTTAGCTCTCTCACGATACACATTTTCCTCTGGTATGTGGAAGTTCTTCTCTGGCTGCCTGTATTGAAAGCTAGACACTAATAAAATATATATTATACATAAAACCTCTGCTGCAGGGATTTCCTCAGTCACAACCATGTTGTATCGCTTAGACACCTTAACTCACATGCAGACACGAAATCAATCACAAACCAACTCTGTGGATTGAAAATAGAGGCCCATGTCCAATGTAACAAATACACAGAGAGTTCATCCTGAATGCAACCAGGAAAATTTAGAATATCTTCACTCTTCAGTTTTTGTCTCAGATTTAAATATAAGTTCAAAGGAACTTTTTCTTATAGAATGCAAAAAAAAACCAAAAATCAAAAAACAAACAAAAAAAAAAAACAGAACAAATCAACAAAGCCAAAATACTGAACACAATGAGCAGACACATGCTGGTTTCTTCCATGATGCCCCTTTGAGCACTCCAAACAATTCTATTAACATTACAGGTCAGAAAAGTGAGACTAGAAAGATTTACTTAAAAATATTTGTTACCTAGTGAGGAAATTACAGAGTTTGAGTTGAAATATAGGTTCATTTTTCTTCAAAGTCCTAATTTGACTGTACAAATGCAGAGAGTAAAATAACAGTCTTCCTGTTTGCTAAGAGGTAAACTTCTCCAGTCTTTAGGAAAATACTCTCTAGTTTATGTAATGCATAAGATCCATTTTCATTTCACACCTCGCTGACAAATATTCCAATGTGGTGCTTTCTACAATATTCCCACACATGTATCTACTATGTGCACAGAATTAAGGAAGAGAAAAAGCTCTCTGTGGGGTTTCCCTTCCTCCTTCAATGACCATGGCACAGCAGATTTCTGTCCAAATTTCTTTCTCTTGGGCAGACATTGCTTTGGATCTCAGTGGGTAGGCTCTGAAGCTATACCATTGAACATTCTGTCAGCTCACTATTATCTCCCTTGACCTCTTGTAGGGTACTGGATGACTACTGATACTGTGAAAGAAACTCTTGGATTAATGTTAGGGAAACATGAATAGCAAAGCCAAGAATCTGCCGAGTGTGTATTTTATGACTGATTTATTCTAAAAGCAATATATATTTTCTCTTGTCGCTTATACTCCCAAACTCTGTAAGCTTCCATTTATTACTGTGCTCAGTCCCCAGTGTTTAAAGACAAAAAATGTGTTGATTTGGAAATATTTAAATAACATTTCTCCCAAATTGTTGAACAGGTTATGATTGGGACGATGATTTCAGACATGTCTAGTCTTTGGCCCATGGATCACATGAATCCCAGGATATAAAGCAGTCAGTGGTGTTTGGAGATGGCAATTCTATACAATGTCCATAAAATCAAAGACCTGTTACCATGAAGGTCCTTTCACATTGCTCTTGGGCCTTCCTTTTAACTAGATTGTCTGCAATGTGACTTATTCAGAAAGTATGGGATGTTAGGAAGATGAATTTCAGATGTCAGACTATTCTCTGTATGAAAAATGTATTTTCAATCGTGCTTGAGCAAGAAAGTGACAATTCCTATTTTTGTCAGGACTCTTCTCCTTATTATAAACACAGCAACCTCTTTCACAGAACTTATAGTGAGAACTCTGCTCTGTCACAGGAGCAAGTCCCACATTCAAGCACATCTTCAGAACATTTGGATTTAATCTAAGTAAATTATAGCTAAATTCTACTGAATTAATAAAACAGTAAATATAAATAGCTGCTGTCAGATATTCCCTATCTCACTAGAATGGAGAGATAAAGTGACTTGAGTAGTCAGGGACATGGAGACAGGGGTCACCTCAATGGAGGGTAGACACATGATGTGGGACTGAGAGGGACTATGGTATATGTTTCCTATAGACAAATCATAGAATCCATGCTTACTCTCAGCCTGTGTGGAGGACTTTACTGAATAGTAGAGTTTTCTACTACCATTGCACCAGGTTCTTGACTGCCCTTGAGCTACCAAGGAGAACCTGGACCCAGAAGACAGACTAGTTGGGTGAGGATCAACAGCACTATTTTATAAAATATAAACAAACTTCTTCTTCTTCTTCTTCTTCTTCTTCTTCTTCTTCTTCTTCTTCTTCT
>JADRCC010569657.1:0-11871 GCA_019843855.1 Hylomyscus alleni | reverse complement strand
AAAGAAGATTATGCCAGCTCCCAGTTGACAGTTTTCAGGAAAATGCAAATAATACATTCTCAGGACCTTTATTATTTATTTTTGGGTTACAAACAACCATAAACTGTAAAGAAGTCAGAGGCCTGAAGCATTAGAAGACATTCCTGGGCTTGTAGGTCAATTTTCCATTGCTCTGGAACAGATGTTCTGGAGTATATACCATTGTATATACTAATTATTTCAGATTTTTATAATTTTTTAAATGTCATACCTTCTGTAAAAATGTATCACCTTAGAACATGGGTTGCCATTTCTCTGCAAGAGGTTACACAGTGAAAATTGTTGACTTGCTGGGTGCTTGTTCCAACTTTTCTACTCTGGTTTAAAAAAACCAAAAACAAAATGAAACCTTGAAATATGTACAATGTAGAAAATCTTTTTGATGATTAAGTATCCAGAGTCCCATGTGTTGTTACTCTGTGTTATTTTGGGAGGCTGGAAACATTGAGGGCTGAACCCTTGGTGGAGAAAGTGGGCAACAGGAGCAAAGCTTTGAAAGTTTTTCCTGGCTTCCAAGCGATTCTTCTCTCCTTCTTGTCCACCATAAGGTAAAAAGCCTTTTATACTACATTTCCTTGTGATAGGCTAAGCAACCATGCTGAACACTATGAGTGTGAGCCAAATCAATCTTTCTGCCTTTATGTTGTTACCTTGGGCTTTTAATCTCAGTAATAATAGAATTAATAATACTAACTGCTTGAAGCTTTCTTTATAATCCAAGTCAAGAGAAACTGTAAACAAATCTTATCACTCAAATAAAGAAACAGGCTTAGGCCAAAGCTATCACCTTAACAGATCTATGAGAATAACCAGTAGAAAATACATAAAATAGTCTGTTTGTGGTGTGTGTGTGTGTGTGTGTGTGTGTGTGTGTGTGTGTGTGTGTGATTGACTGTATCTCTTTGAAAATGATCAAAGAGGCCGATGGATGGATTTGGCTTCTCAGAGACAGAGGGCAGGATTTGGCTTCTCAGCTACTGATTGCCAACTCTTACAGGAAAATGAATTGTCTTGGGATATAACATTGTGGTAACTTAAGCTGAAAGATCTGTAGGATGTTGGACATCAGCATATAAATTTCAAATTTCAAATATTTAATACTGTCCCTGTGCCTAGATAGTCAAATGCAGGGAACTGGCTGTGTGCTGCTCAATGCCAAGCAATGTCTAAGCAATGACTTTATAGTATCAATTCTAGTTGAAATACCAACATAAAGAGATAATATTTCACATGATCTAAGACCTAATTAGTGAACTCTAGGAACTTAATGTCTGCTGAGAGAAAGATAAGCAATATTTCTCAGGGACAAGTTCCACAATAGACTATCCATTCTTAAGCAGTCTACCCTAAACACATACACATAAGTGTAACACTAAATGGCTTATTCAAGTTGGTTTACATATCAACATGTGTGTGTATGTGTAGGTGTGCACACATACAAGCATGTGTGTTTGTGTGTATAACAATAATAATTATGAGAATGTCATGAATTTGAGATGGAGTAGGTAGGATTGTGAGGAGTTAAAAGGGGATAAAATGATAAACACAGTGTTCATGTATGTACTTTGTGGCTTTGCTTTTCTTGTTCTCTATGGAAACTGGTCCCATGTGCGTTCCCGTGGAAATCAATAAAATAGTCGAGACTCTTAGCTCTAAGTACTTGTTGGCAAGATAATGCTGTATTCTCTCTGTATCCCACATGAGCCTTTTAACTAGCTAGTGTGTTTGTAGCAAACAATGTGACTTGAGTGAGTCTTGAGTTTTTTATCTTTATGGTCAATAAAATTGGAAATGGGGTTAAAGCATTTAGCATAGCCTCTTGAGTATAGACTGACTGTTCACTGATTTACTGGTATTATCTAGTACCTTTTGTAAGACCAGCAAAACTACTCTACAATTTAGATTATTACAGTACTACTGTCATTGTATTTGATGAAGTGGGTGACCTTCATTTCTGCTTTCTAAATACTCATTTTCATTCATTTTCCTGTGGTTTTATGGGAGTTTTTAGGAGGTTAAGATTTGAGGCCACCCTCCATTCTGTTCAAAGCAAGGGAACCTCCCATCATAGTCTTAGGATTCATTCAAATATAAGCCAAAGACCTACTTTCTGTCAATGTAATTTAATCTCAGGATAATGTTTAGAAGTTGAAATCATGTCTCTTTGACAGGTATCTTAGCTTCAAATTGCATCTGTCCTTGAACTTTTAATTTGTAGGAATCAATAAACTCATTTTTTGGTTGTTGTATGCTTTATATATTTTGAGATGACTTTCTGTTACTTCTTGTTGAACAAGTGGTGACAATGGACCTAATATTTGACTTCTTCTAGCAGGACAGATTTTGTCAACTAACGGGTATTTCCAAATTACTAATTCACACTGATAAAATTGCTCTACTTTCCCCTTTTATCCTTCCTTCTTTCTTTCAACCTTTTTTTTTTAACCTTAGGAATCAAGATTATTACTAATCATGTGATAAGACCTAAATCTGAACATGAGATTATTTTGTGAGACTGAATTGATAGGAATTTTTTTGGCTAATATTATTTTTGAGAATATACAGTTAGAGAAGTCAAATCTAAACAATATTAAGCTTTTTCTGTAGGGGAGCATGTTTTCCTAAGGTATATAACAACCATGTCAGAGTCACATGAACCAGTATACAAATAGACTAGAGCTCAGTTTTTACATATGCAGAAGTTGCCTTTTTAAGTTCATATGTGTTTAGATGGCTATTTTGTTGTACAGCATAAATACAAATGTGTAAGCTTTCTCAGACCAAAGCAGGAAATAGCCTCAGATATATCTGTTTTATGCCGAGAAACCAGTTTATATCTATAGAGGTAATGGTGTTTTTTTAAATACAGATAGTAGATTTAAAAAGCTATAGAAATGCCTTAGCCACATTTGCCAATAATGGCCTTTTGACGGCTGTTATGTTTATGGAAAATTCTTTGCCAGTTTCTTTGTGCTTACTAAAAGTAAGCATGGGAAGGCCTTAAAATGATTGCAATGACCTTAGAAGGTTATATCACTGCTGTGCACCTCAATATTGTCAATTTCTTTTTTTCTTTTAAAAAGTGTCTTAGCTTTTATTTTTCAGAACTATGGTAGCCTATGGTGGGAGGTGGCTGTAGACATTTCATTAATTATACATTATAGGTTGTTGTGTGTTGTTACATTATCACTGTTTTGTTACAACTTTGTTGTTAAGTTCAAAATTAAATTTTAACATGATCTAGCTTTTTAGAAATGATTGTACCCTAGAGTACTGTTATAACTCTTTGCTTAAACAAGTCTTAAATGTTGGTGGCCTTTGCCAACTATTTTGTCCTTTTAACAAACTGAGCAATAGGGTGGAGGATGGGAGGACATCTCTTAAGGGGGTAAGAACTACAGGTCGATCTATTTGTGTCATAATATTAAGGTTAAAAATAAATAGGCTACCATAATCCTGAAAAATAGAGGTACAATTGCTGGAAAGTTCTGAGTTCACTACTTATTTAAAAAAAAAAAATAACAGAACAAATAACATTTCACACATTATAGTGTTCTGCAGGGAAGCCTAAAAAAAAGAAAATTAAGCTTTGTATGTCACAGTCTGAATTCTATTGGTGTTGTGTGTAGCAGTGCTCCTCACAACAGCAAGACATTAGAGAGAGATAATGCAGGGAGTGAATGGGGACAGCCCAACAGCAGGGTTACTCCTGAAAATAGTGTTTCGAAAGAATTGTAAAGCTGTCCTTTCCCCCTGCCCCTCCAGTACAAAGCATTTGATATGAAGCAGGTGCTCTATGTATTTCACAATTTCAAAAGGGATCTCAGTTCTCGTAAAGCTGAGGTCCAAATTGGTATTTTACCCAGCACTATTGGCATTTCTTCAGTCATTATCCTCGGTATGGCCATTTAATGATGTTTGTCTCCTCACTCAATGTAGTGAATTACCAATAGGATTCTGTTAAATGACCACTTACCTCCTAGAACTATTGTTCTAAACCATGTACATACATATAAGTTGCCTAGGAATAAATTTAGACTTTAGAGTGGGCCTGTGGCATGGTGTGTTTCTATGTGGATCTCAGGAGATCTCTACTCCAGGGTTCTGAAATCACCCTTGGAGCAGTGCTGACAATAGAATGATGCTATGTGGATATGGATAATTTGTATTTATTTCATCTGAAATTAGTTAGTACCCACAAGTGTCTGTTAGGATTTTATAATGTGGTTAGTATGATGAAATATTGAATTTTACAATGTATTACATTTACTTTTAAATAGCCATATGTAATTTGTATCTATCACACTGCTCGGCCAGTCTGCACTCTCCTTTAAAGCCTTCCAAGGCTTTTCGTTGTATTTGCTCCAAGCCCTTCTGAAAGCATCTGAAAGACTCTCCTCCAAAGGTGAGTCTGAAAGACTTCTGCCTTCTGAGAGACTCTTTGGTTTCTCACATCCTGCTGGGCTTCACCTAGTGGCTCTTACTACCCTTTTTCTTTGACCTCAATGTGTAGGTGCCTTCAGTCCTGGGATTCACCATGTTATTTTCATTCTATCTTCAACCCCCCCCCCTCTACATTTCCATGGGTTAAAGAATTTTGTGCTTTTAGCTCCTTTTCAAAGACTCCTTCTTTGGAATCTTGACAAAACCATTTGTCTGTATTGTAGATTTCTCTCCTTCGGGCCTTTGCCCTAGTTGTGAGTCTGTATTTGTGTGTAAGGTTATGTATTTGGCTTCCCTACTGGGCTAACATTTGTTAGGAGCAGGGGCTATCTATTTCTGATTATCACTTTATCCTCAACAGTGAGCATAGGACAATGTACATAGTGACTGATAAATATTTACTTGTTGAATAGCTACAACGTTGAACACAGAAACACTCTTAAGTAATTTGAAGTACAAATAAGAACAAAGTGCTCATGTTGTTCCATTTGATACTAGTGCATTTTATCTCCTCTCCCTTGAAAATCCTTTTCCCTGGCTCCTTAACAATTCCCGGACCACTACAGGCGTTCCACTTGACACTTGCATATCTGAAGTTTGAAAGCTAACCTCCACAGATGAGAGAAAATAAGTGATGCTTATCTTCCTGGACCAGTCTCACTCAGAGTGATTGTTTCCAGCTCTATTCATTTCCTACAAATTTCATTTTTCTTAACAATTGAATTTGGGTAAGTACAGGAATTTTTTCTTTTATCCATTGATCAGTTGATGGACATCTAGGCTGCTTCTAATTCCTGGCTTTTGGGAGTACAGCAGCAGCAAGCACAGATATCTCTACATTAGCAAGGTGGAATCCTTGGTCTAACGAGATCACATGGTAGATTGAATTTTGGCCTTTTGAGGACCCTCCATAAGAATATAGACCCTGGTAAGTCTAGTATACTCCACCAGAAGACAACACATAGAATTGGTTTTGTGGAATTTAAAAAATGCACACAATATGAATAAGCAAGAAGGAGTCATCCTGGGAAGATCCTGAGGTGGTGGGGATTATGATCAAAAGACATTGTCAAAAACTCACAAGTCTTAAAGAACTAATAAAAAAGTAATGATGAAAATTATTAAATATTTGTGGCTAAAAGTTAGTATCAATGGATTTATGTGTTTATACAAAAAGTAATGATGAAAATTATAAAGTATTTGTAGTTAAAAGTTAATATCAATAAATATATGTCTATACATAATTAAAATTAAAATTTACAGGCTAGTAATGTAAAAATTTATATTAAAAACTAACGAATGGCTGAAAATTAATGTTCTAAGCATTCTATTCAAGTTATTATGGAAACTGGTGGTATGATACATGAATTAGATAAAATAGATGATACAATAAATTTTTAAATTAACAAAGAAAATGGATGATTATAAATCTGAAGATAGTTCTTGTTATTAATTTCAACGAAACACAAGTAATCAAAGAGTTATATGAAAAAGAGGGAAAAATTCTGATTTAGAAAAGTACTCTAAAAGTAGTATTTTACTGAGAAGCCATCAACTATATTATCTTATCAGCGTTAAACGCAATGAGAAACTAGAAAAATATAACTCATAAAATGAGTTCAAAAACTGTAGTAGCGTCTGTCCCACCTGGAGTTCCATCCCATATACAGTCACCAAACCCAGAAGCTATTGTGGATGCCAAAAAACTGCTTGTTGACAGGAGCGTGCTATAGCTGTCTCCTAAGAGGCTCTGCCAGAGCCCCACAAATAGAGAAGCAGATGCTCTCAACCAACCATTGGACTGAGCACTGGGTCACCTTTGGAGGAGTTGGAGAAGGGACAGAAGGAGCTGAGGGGGTTTGCAGCCCTGTGGAAGGAGCAACAGTGTCAACAACTGGCCAGACCCTCCAGGGCTCCCGGGGACTAGACCACCAACCAAAGAATACACATGGAGGGACCCATGCCTTTGACTGCATATGTGGCAGAAGATGGACTTGCTGGACATCAGTGGGAGGAGTGGCCCTTGGTCCTGTGGGGGTTTGATGCCCTAGTGTAGGGGAATGCCAGGGGAGGGAGGGGGAGTAGGTGGGTAGGTGGAGAAGCACCTTCATAAAGGCAGGGGAAGGAGGATGGAATAGGGGGTTTCTGGAGGGAAGACCTGGAGAGGGGATAATATTTGAAATGTAAATAAAGAAAATATACAGCAAAAGAAAAAATGCAGTAGCACACAACAAATACATAAACATAAAGTTAATTGAACCAACTTTTGCTTATAACTTAAGAATAATTACTAGAATATTAAATATAGTATTCCTCATAGTACAAAATATTAAATGTATCAATATGGAACCAGTGGGATGGCTGAGCTGAGTCCTTGCCACAAATCCTGATGGACTGAAGTCAGTCTCCCTACAAGCACTCCATGGCTTACATAAGTGCACATGTGCACACACGTGCACACACACACACACACACACACACACACACACACACACACTCACAGGAAACAGAGACACTCAGAATAATTATGTAAAAAATAGAAATATGGAAAAGGGCCCCAGTTATGCTCTAAGACCCACAGATCATCAAATTGTTTAAGTGATGGAAAAGCAGACAATGCAAGAGGAAGACTGGCCAGAAGGAAGCATCAAGATGACTCATACTTACCAAAAGTCACGACTCTATGTTGAGAAATTAAATACAAGATCTGAATGAGGTCATTGCTGGACTAAAGCAAAGGATGACCAACCTATTCAATGTATATCAGAGTCTAGATGGCATCACCTCAGCAGAGTACCTAGATGCTAATGTTCATCTTTAACAGAAGGCATGCATAAGTAAGCACTACTGAGTTGACAGATGGTGTTGCAAGGAGAGTAAGGGATTATAGAAATAGTACTCCCAATGTGTAAGAAAATGTAAAATAAACGAAGTTTGTTTCACCTCCTGAAATGCTCCAGAATTCCATGTTTTATTTTTAGCATGTTTCTGGACTGATGATGTTTGCCATCTGGGACAGGGAAGCTCTTTATTAGGAAGTCCTATGCTAGGTGCCCTTTAAAGATGGAGATTTTCAGATAATGTGTACACTAAGAGACCAAACTGTAGTTTTGAACATTAAAGGGGATGCCCACTGTCCACTCTCATATAATATATTTGAGCAGAACTAGAGCAGACCTGAACCAGGTTACAAGAGGCTCGCTTTAGTAATTCATCTCTGTACCCTTCATAATGCGACCAGTCAGCAACTCCTAGCATAATGAAAATATGTGATATTAAAGTCCAGTTTGTACAGGATAAGAAGAAAACTAGATAGTCTGGTGAATTTCAGAAATCTGGTGTTAGTGCAAAAAATGTCATTATTAATAGCAGACTTTTTGAGTTATGATATAATATTGGAAAGGTAAAAGCAACATGTCTTAAGTTATAAAGTAGTCACATGGGCTACCAAGGCTGTTTGACTCCTGAAATAAAATCTTGCATACAGAGGTGGATGCCTTCCTAATGATGGTGGTGGTGGTGGTGGTGGTAGTGGTGGTGGTGGTGGTGGTGGTGGTGGTGGTGGTGGTGATCATGATGATAATGATGATGATGTTGATGATAATGATGATGATGATGATGATAAAAGAAATATGGGGTAGGGAGCACAATGAGAAAATTGCTAAAGGAGAATACCTTAAATATTTCATAAAAGAAGCAGGATGAGGAAAATGAAAGTATCAATCTTCTATGTGTTGGCCTGTATTTTTTTTTTTTACTTAAAACATTTTATCTCTGGGCTGGAGAGATGGCTTAGTGTTTAAGTGCACTGACTGTTCTTCCAGATTTCCTGAGGTCAATTCCCAGCAATCACATGGTAGCTCTCAACCATCTGCCATGGGATCTGGTGTCCTATTCTGGTGTGTCTGAAGATAACTGTGGTGTACTCATATAAATAAAATAAATAAATAAATAAATCTTTTTTTTTAAAAAAAGAAAAGTTCAGTCACAAAGTAAATGCATTTGTTTCCCAGAGGTGCAGGAATCTGAATTCTCTTTGTCCTGTTGATGTGGAAGAATGTTCTATCTTAGTTGACTCAACCCTTTCAGTTACTGCATACCTGCTAACAACTCACAGTCCCCTACTGTCATCCTATTCAAAGCACAGACACTGAATTCAAAATCACTCCTTAATTTTTATTAATATTGTAGAGTGGCAAATATGCTTAAGAGTCTGAATGTTTTGTTTTATATCTTTCAAAGGAAGTTGATAATAATACCTACTTCAAAGGGACTATGCTAAACAGTAAATAAAAACATGAAAAAGTTGGACAGAATGATAGTATTCTAGCTACTACATTAATTCAATTCATTTTGTGTGGTTTGTTTTTAATTCTAAGATCTTAGTCAGTAACTTTGTAGAGGCTATTACCTAGTGAATAGACAATATAAGACCATGTCTAATAAGCATAAACAATATCAGTTTGTGATGATAGTAAGAATCATTAATGAGTAAAGCATTTTAAGCCAATAAATGGACTGTACAAAGGTCAAATTAGTATTGTAGATGCCATGGTAGGAGAACAAGACTAGTAACATGGAAGACAACTTTTCAACATAGATGTAGTTACCTCTTGCAGCAAGTCTATGATAATAGTACCATTCTTCCATGCATTCTTAAGGTCAAACATGTAGTATGAAAGTCTAATTTCAGGTTGGTCTCAGAGAATCTTAGATGGTGTCTGTGGAGTGTGATAGAATGATGTCCCTGGAAGAGCACAGAGTCACTCCAGAGGTGTTATGGTCAGACTCCACTGTTAGGTTGGAGGGAGAACAAGGGTTGTGCTAAGAACACCATGAACTTCTGAAGGAGACACTTGGGACAGTATGATAATGGGAAGGTGACATTCACGGAGGATATTCTCCCTGGGATCAATGTTTGTGTTCTCTCAAAAGCACTTTGAAGTCCTAAGCCCCATTGTGATGGTAAATTAGAGTGTGGAGTCTCAGAGAGACAGTTGTACCATGAATCAAATTTATACTCTTCTTAAAAGACACTAGAAGGCTTGCTTCTTCTTTGCTGTCTTGTCAGAATATAAATAGGTAGCTATCTGCCAATCAGGAAAATAACCCTCACCAAAGCCTGGCAGTGTTTTTACCATAATAATGACTTTAGCCTTCAAAAGTATACCAATAAAATTGTATTTAAGCTACTTAAGCCACTATCTAGTGGCACTGTCTATAGTAATTTGTTAGAACAACTTGAACCAAGACGTCATTGTAGAAATTGTTACTTAGGTAGAATATGACAGAAGATTATTGAAAATGCTTAAATTGGGAATCATTTAAATATATTGAAGAGAGGCCACACAGAGATATTAATAATATTACCTTAGAAATTAAATTCTATACAGGGATATAGCCATACAACAACGACAGTAAATATCTTGAGTTTGGAACATGGCTAACCTTGTTTCCTCTTTGTTCAGTAATTTTAAAGATTTAAAAATAAGTATTGCATTTACAGTTAGAAAATTGTGTATCATTTCTAAAACATAGGTGATAAAGTATAATTAGAAATACAATATTAACATAGAATATAAATATTAAGCATTTAGATATATAGTGGTATGTGCATGTTTTAAGTTTCTTGAAGCGGAGTATTCTAATATATCCCAGGCTAGTCTTGAACTCATGAAACTCCTACAGTCAGATTGCCAAATGTTGAGATGTGATCACTGTGATGTACTAGCAGTAGTCCTGTGTGTGTGTGTATGTGTGTGTGTGTGTGTGTGTATGTGTGTGTGTGTATGTATGTGTGTGTGTGTGAGTGTGTCCATATGGTATGTGTGTGTGTGTGTACCCATATAGGTGTGTATGTGTGTATGAGGTGTGTGCATATGTATGTATGCTCTCTATGTATTAATGTATATGGGAGGAGTAGTATCTGTCTATGTTTGTGTGTATTTGTGTAGATTATATGCATTTTTGTGTATTTGTGTCTGTGTATACTGGAGTCTGTATGTTTGTGTATGATATTCATTAAGGAAAAATTTCTGAGTTAAATAATCTAATCAACTCTGAATTTGAAACTATAACTTTATGTAAGATTGTGAATTTGCCTTCAAACATAACATCAGAAAAGATCCATTTTCCTCTCTATTGTCAGAAATTGTTTTGTGTCAAATTTAAGTAAAAATATGTGATTAAACTGGTTCATTAAAAATTTACTATACTTAAATTTAAGGATTCTACCTTGAATTACACAAGAGGTTTGGGAAATTACACATTTAGTCCAAATATATAAAATATTATTTCTTGTAGGAAAATATTATAATTCTATTATATCCTTGAAATGTTAATTTCAAGTTGGAGTTTGGATAAACTATAATTATGTTATAATGATATTCACTTTTACAAGAAAATTATACAAATAGAAGATTTAAGTATCTATTTTACATATGCTTTTAGAATTGTTCTCTTAAGTAATAAATTCTTTTATTCAGATTAGAAAACGTTGAGTGTTGGTGTTGAGGGGAAATTGTACTTGAAGATAACATATTTTCTATCTCTCTATCATTTGAATTGAAATCAGGCTCCACTTGTATCCAACAGAAATCTCACTTGAGTCAGGGATAGACAACCTAGATAAGGCAAAGATGTGGAAATCATGCTTTCCTCAAAATTATGTAAGTGAATACATATGATTATTTCACGACAATATTCAGTTTGCACACATTTGGTGAAAACCTTCAGGTGCCCCATTAATGCAATAGGTACAGTGAATATCATTAGGTCAAATATTTAATTGAAATCAAACTACATGTGTATATGGTGTAGTCATTCCTCTAAGAAACTCAGTTCTGGATGGAGATGTGTTTCAGCCAGAAAAGTGTTAGTTTTGCAAATAATGAGAACTTTATTTGGATCCATAGATCCCATATAAAATGTATGCAGGGTGGTGTATGCTTTTAACCCAACATTGAGGAGGGTGGATACAGGACCCATAGATAATAGTGACCAATCAGTACTACAAACTGGTGAGCCTCAGGCTAGTGGAGAGACTGTCAAAGGAGTGGGAATTACTGAAGACCACACTTGAGGTTATCTTCTTGTCTCTACATACTTATGCCTATTATACATGGAATACAGGATATTATATATGGGCTCACTCTAGACTCCAGAAGATACACACGTGCATAATTTGTAATTGTAAAAAGATCAGCCCTAGACCTCCTTTTAAAAAGATCTCCTATGGCAAATAAGAGAACAATTGTTAGGGTGTAAGTACTACACATTCATAGTATAAAACAAAGATATAGAAACCTTTTATGAAAGATTTATTACTATTTTGTGTGTGTATGTGAATGTGTGTGTGAATGTGTGTGTGAATGTGTGTGTGTGTGTGTG
>JADRCC010569654.1:0-12818 GCA_019843855.1 Hylomyscus alleni | reverse complement strand
CTTCCTTCCTTCCTTCCTTCCTTCCTTCCTTCCTTCCTTCCTTCCTATTTTCTTTATCTCCTTCCTGGTATCTTGCCAGCACCTTTAATCATTTGTTGTTTGTTTGTTTGTTTCTCTGTTCCTCTTGTAACCCCCTGACCTCCATTCTGAATCTTGCCCTATGTTGTTGAGCTGTTATGGGCAAGAGTTATTTAATCTCTTGTAGTTGTTGTACTCCGTGTGTCTAGTGTTTCCTGTGTAAAAGTAAAATAAACAGGTGAATTTAATGTGTGTTATAGTGTAGATAAACATATTGATCTGGTGGCCCATGTGGTAAAGGACTGGCCCCAGATACTCTGAGGGGTGCTGGGATTCTCGGGTAGGAAGTCTAGCTGGGGACTGTTGGATCACTGGGTTAATGCCTCTCAATGGAATTGTCCCTTCACATTCTGGCTGTGACATGAGTGGATATGCTGAGCTGAGCACTTCTGCTGAGATGAAATGTCCTCATCCCAGATTAAACACAATGAGAAATAACAAACAGATCCTGGGCTGACAATAACCCAGAGTGAGCCTTTGGTCTTTCTAAGTTAATTATCTTAGATATACAGTGATGGTGAGAGGAAACTAGTACTGTTAGAGTCTAGTCAACAGATCCCAGATCTTTAACACTAAATGGCCTTGTGAAATTTGAGATGACAGGTTGAGCATTTGACTGGAAAGTGGTAGAGGGAGCTTTGGCGGATCTGTGCTTTTCTAGACATTGTCTAATCTCTTTGCAGTATCAGTTGAGTTTTGGAAACCATGCATCTTGCAGTCCCCATTGTTATTTCTGGAAGATGAAGTTGCCTCCCAGTGAAAACCAGATGGGTTTTCAGAGGCTAATACAATGTGTAGGCTTAAATCAGGAGAGCAGAGTAATGAGTCTAATCTTAGTCACTGTGTATGCATTGCCCTGATCTTTTATATCATAGGGTGTGGATACATGCAAGCCAGTCTCTTAAAAAAAAAAACAAAAACAAAACCAGAAGCCATGAGACTGAAAAAAAAAAGCCTTTGGATAACACTGAAAAATACATAGGGTTATAACAATACATGGTTTAAGTTAGAGTTACTGTAACAGTGATCATAGGTAACATGTTTGCCAATGTTTACAGTTAGTAAGAATATGTGCACATACCCACATACAGACAGACATACATATGCATATTTTTAAAACTAATAAGTAAGTAATAAACTAAAGAATAAATCTTTTTTTTTTTTTTTAAAAAAAAGGAATATGCCCTCTGCTGTGATGGCATATACTCATAGCCTCCTTACTCGGGGGACTGCCTAATCCTGAGGCAGGAGGGTGGGAGTTTGAGGACAGCCTTAGCTGTATATTGAGACTCTGTTTCAAGCAAACAACCAGCTCTAAACATTCAACATTGTCATTTATGTACTTTAAAATCTTTCTCTTTTATTAAGGAAACTGGGGCGAGCGATACGGAAAAATGCTTATGTCCTTGGTACCTGTCTATGCCTGTGCACGTTTTTAAACAGATTGATTTATTCTGTGTGTGTATGTGTTTTGCCAGCACTGTTGTCTGTACACCACATATACAGTGTTTGTGGGACCCAGAATGGGCATTGGTTCTCTTGAAGCTGGAGTTACAAATGGCTGCCATTTGTAGGTGCTGGGAACAGAACCTAGGTCCTCTGGAAGAGCAGTCAGTGCTTCTAACCGCTGAGCCATCTTCCAGCTCCTACATCTATTTTAAGAGTGTAGCATTATTTTCTTTTGTCTTCAAAAGTGAAGGCCGGCCGACATAAGCTTACCTTAATACGAACTTCTCCAAACTTTGGTGGCTCAACTTGCACTTCCTCAATTGAAAGAGGAGAATTTTTTGCCCAGGCAATGGCTGCCCGACACGTGATTGTCTAATAGACGCAAAATAAGATGGCAGTTACCAATAAACTTCATTTTTTTTTTCTAATCACAGTTGCTCTTATTTGTCAAAGTATTAAAGTCACAGGGAGAAAGCCAAAAGTAAATAAATATAAATGAATCCTGCATCTCAAACATAAACTACTGAGAATTTAACAAATTTCCTCCAAATCTTTCAAAGTAGTTTTACTTAAAATTTTTAATAATTTAAAAATAGTTCTGGCATCATTTCATATAAGGACATTTGCCACCCCCTCCTTCTCCTCCTCCTCTCCCTTCTTCTTTGACTTCTTTCTAAAACAGTCAGTATTTACTGAATCTCTACCTACCATTGACACATTTATAAGAATTTCTCTTGACTAAAGAACTTCATAGTTATAGTTTACAATGACTGTTTTATTTGGGGATATCCTAATTTTCTTAATAATTATCTAGATATGGGAGTGTTTCCATTGCTTTTATCTTACAAAGGGTATTGCAGTGAACATATTTTTCATGTTTTTGTTTTATTTTTTGTTTGTTTGCTTTGTTTTTTTTTCTGGGTTAGTTTGTTTCTTTAAGTGAAAACTTCTTTGGAAGGATGGAGTCATTGTTAGCGCTATACTGATTTCCAAATCTCTTTCCAGAGAGATTAAATCCCCAGAATAATAAGTAGTCCATGCTATCATGTATTTCATTTTACTTAGCATTGACTATATTGTTAAACAAAATTTTGGACAGGCAGAACAAGCCTGGTATCTTCATTAGTATTTTTCAGCGTATGGGTGTGGGTATTCAGTAGGGTTAGAAGAGTTATAAAAGGCTTGGTCCTGTTTACAGCCCTATTGGCATCTTGTTTCTTTTGTTAATGCAAATGTTTCTTCAAACATCAAAGAAGAAACTTGCTGCCTGTCAGCTTACCTTACCCAGCTCCCCTTACCCGGTTTTATTTTTCCCTCTGCTGTTTTGCTTATATCAGTTTTGTGTGAAATTGTACATATGTTTTGTGATGTTTGTTTATAGAAGTCTCTTCCTTTGGTAATTTATTCCATTTCCTCAGCCTGAAATTTCTCTTATCCTTTCTTAGAAGTTGTTTTCAGTTTGATTTTTTGAACACGGAACTCGTGTTTAACTGAAGAGTATTGCGTTGCGTTGTATAATGTGAAGCTGGAATTTAATGAGTTGTCCCAGGGTAGCGTGGGTTACCATTCTTTTCTACCCTTTCTCCTTACATTAGCACTGTTGCTGCAGAACAAATTCTTATTTTTTTCCAGGCTTCTCTTTACAGGCTGTTTGTTACTCTTGCCCCGGGTGTGTATTCTCACAACAGCTCATTCTTCAATGAGTAGCCTAGCTTAACTTTTAGATTTATTACCTGGTGATACTAGTTTGTATAACTTGAAATGTGTTCCACGTGTAGGTAGAACTTCTGCAGTGGTAATTGTAAGTGGAGTAAATCTGTTGTGCCTTCAAAAAATTTAGACTCCAATGGAAGAGATAATACAGGAGTTTATCATATAAAGAAAAGAAGAAAAAAGTGTCACAAGAGTGTCCAACAAAAGGTAGAGCAAATACTACTTCTGTCTGAGAACAATATAATTAGAATCATTTTGCTTTCACGCAAAAAATTTCATGAAAACATAACTTTCAGGGGGGAGATTCCTTATTTCAAAAGCAATATACACATAAATCAAAACACTGAGTCACACAGACAGATGTGAGGGGGGCAAACACGGGAAACTTGGCATCCAGGTCTCCCCACGGCTAACAATAGAAAGTGAGTGCTTCAGTCGGAATTCTCTGTGGGCACTGTGGGTTTTTATGAGCACACTGAGCATGCTGGGCACAGGCTAATGTTCTGTGTAACGTGATGAGTACTTTTCAGCTGATCTTTACTGACCATGTAAAACTTACTGACTAATAATACATTATAACCGCAGCTCCCTAATGTTTAATACATTGTAACTGCCGCTTCCTAATAGTCCACAGATTGTTGCTTCCACAACAATGGGGCTCTCTTCACCATGATGCTGCCAGCCTGTTCCTAAGAACACAAGGGAGGGATGCTTTCACTGGGACCCATTTCCAGATCAAGGTCCCTCCATAGCACAGCAGACAGCATGTCAGTCAGCCCCTTACATTTCCAGATGAAATGGTAGGCCAAATTTTAAAGATTTTGCTACAGTATTAGCAAGTGATCCCTTGTAAAGTTGTCAGAAATCCATTCACCAAGTAGTGGAGGAAAGCTTTTCCACATCTTGGAAAACTTTGAGTATTGCTGTCACTAAAACTTGACAATAATCTGTTCCGAGAGCGCAGAATCTGAACAGATGGCCGTGAAGGTGACGCAGGACCATCACAGAGCAGTTCACTCACCTTTCCCATGGTGCTCATGGTGACTTTTCTGGTTCTGTGTGTGTCCTTTGGGTATCTCTGAAAAAGCTTTGATTCTGAAGCTTGGAAACCTGGGCCAAGTATTTATAGGGTTCATGAAACCGAAAGTCATTAAAACTAATTACCCTATCAAGATGGAGACTACCGGAAGGTCGAGTGAAGGGCTGGAAGGAATGAGAGACCAGGAAAGGACAACGAGGGAGGAGATAGACTGACAGCCATAGTTATGAGGGGACAGAAGACCAGGAAAGAACAATGAGGGAGGAGATTGGCAGCCATGGTACTAGGTGGGACAGAGTCAGCTTGAAGAGGAGGCAGAGGCAAGGGACTAAGAGATGCTGCCGCAAAACATGCATAGAAATAACAAGACAGACAGTGCCTGCTAATTAGCCAACAGGGTTACTGGAGGGGCAATTAGACAGATGCTATTGCCAAATGAACAATAAAGACCGGCTTAAACCTGGGTGGCCTGTAGTCAGAGGAATGAAAAAGTACAAGCATTCCCGTGAATGATAACTTAACATGAGAAATGCATTGTGCAAATGAGGAATGCTAAAGATGAGGTAAGACATTATAAAATGTGGCTGTCCGGGGAGAGCTTACATAAAAGCAGGAAATGGGTGTGGATCCAAAGTAGGGGGTCGAGTCAATCAAGGTGAAGTGAAATAAGCAGGCGGTGCTGGTGATGGGGACGGGGGTGGAGGTGGGGGAAAGATGTTCAGAGTTCGTGAACAGAAAACAGGAGACTGCGGGTGAGCTCTGGCTGCCGCTGCGTTTGCCTCTAGCGCACATCTGGTAGTCCTATATGTTCCGCATGCTCCGGGAACTTCTGTGATGAGGCCCCCACTGTCATCTCTTTGCCAATACCTAGGGTCTGTCGTCCTCAAAGTGCGCCACTGCTATACAGTGAGGACAGTTTGCTGGAAGCAGGGGCGAGAAAGTCACTGGAGACAGAGGTCTGTAGTCCCAGGTTTCTAGGTGTGGAGATGTTCTGGTAACAGATCAGTCTGAACATTCTAGTCAGATGATCTCGGGACCTGCCTTTTCCTCCTGGTCCAGAACTGGGACTAGAGCAGAGAGACCTGGTTTACCTGCCGTAAAACCTGATCAAAGGGATGTTTAGGCAGGCATCCTGATGACTGCAGTTTAAACGGGGAAGCATCATCTTTAATCACCTAGAGATGATCCAAGAAAGACTTTTCAGGTGTGAGGGACTGAAACCTATCCAGTAAAGGGCCTTCTGCAACTGTCTCCATCCTCATAGCTTCTGCATCCTTGCTCCTCCTCTTTGACTCTGTTCATATTGACATATTGACGTATTGACCCTGTTCAGTAAAGTGTCATGCGATTGGCAACAGCCTGGTAAGGAAGGTCACACCTTGAGGCAACGTCCATGTTGTGATCATATGTGAACTTTCTACCCTATAGGGGGCCTCCCTGGGTTTTGTGACCCCACCTGGAACTTTAAGATTTTTTTTTTAAAAAAAGAAACTGTATATGCCTGGGTGTTTCACCTGCCTCCGTATCTTTCTATCACATGAGGGCTTAGTACACTTGGAGGCCGGAAGAGAGCTCCAGATCCCCATGAACTGTAGTTATAGAGGGTTGTGAGCCACCATGTGGGGGCTGGAATAGAACGAGGGTCCTCTGGAAAGACAACCAGGGCTCTTAACCGTGGAGCTGCCTCTCCAGCCTCACCCGGAAAATTTTTAGTGTTTGTTTTTTTTTCTACCAAAGTTTCTAACTTTAGAGCTTGACTGGGCCCAAGATTCAGAATCCCACGAGATGATGCCAGGTGTCACGGTGTTCACAGTGGACTCCTGACAGCTCCCACTCACCTCGCCCAGTCAGTGTGCTCCATATTTGATAAGTGCCGATGAGCCACTGATTTCTGGGACTCAGTTTCTGTGTTAGTCAAGTTGTTCCCAGCAGCAATGAACTTAGGGAAAAGACAAACTGTTGGGCTCACAGAAACCTTGGGAGGAGTGCACGATGGAAGGGAAGGTCACAAGTACAGCTGGGAGTTGAACCTGAAACCCGTTCGGCTTTGATGGGACTTCCCTTCTCTGGTGGGAGAGTAAGGGAATTCATGTTAGGAGTGCCATGTAGCACTAACAGACCTGGGTCCAAATCTTACCTTCTTCTCCAACTTACTAAGACTTAAGAACTACAACACCAGTTTCCTTTCAATGAAGGGGTGATGTTGTATTAGCTAATATAACCTGGTAACCACATCTCCTCCATATTCTCCCAAGCACTAAGTTGGCTATCATACACAGATCCTCAGTATCCTGCCTTGTATATAGTGGATCTCTAATAAGTGTTTATCATCACCATCACCATCAGTACCATCAGTACCATCACCACTACCACCACCACCACCACCACCACCATCACCATCACCATTACCAGTATCATGACCATGTCTCACAGAGCGTTCATTTCATTTTTCCTCAGCACTGACTTGCTTTTTGCCCTGTGGTAGGGAATACAGTCATGGAGAAAGCACCTAATTCTTAAATTCAACAACTTCAATCAGAGAGTTCTTATCTCTCTCCTCTTAAGAGCCCACAAAATGCAGGGAAGGCTGTTTTCTTTTCCCAAGGATCAGGTGTTCTCTTGCTCCAGTGAAGTCTAGAAAAACCTGTGCGGTTGGGTAAGAACTTGGCAAGCATCGCAGCAGCTTCGCGGATGCCTCTGAGAAGGTGAGAAAGGGAGGGGGAAGCTTGGGGCAGACAACCCCACTGCCAGTTCTCACGCACTGAAGACAACCAAAGCCCAAGCCTTGCTTTGAAAGCCTGCCTTTTCCTGTTAGATGCAAGTAGACGACGAGGCCATGCCAGCAGATTACTCTGCACCCCATATCAACCAACCTACACGGTGTCCTTTCAAGAAGATGATGTGCCAAGGTGGAGAGAGGCTCCTTTGAGGAGACACGTTTGTAGAGACAACTTTCCCATCACTCTTGGAAAGTGTGAGAATAGTCTGATCCTTATCCCAATGCATAAAATAGATGTGAAGATGTTAGCTGAAAGCGCAGTGATGCCTGCTGTAACTGGTAGACAGGAGTGACCGAGCCCTGATGTCAACACCTCCCCCCAACACCCTGATGTCAACACCTCCCCCCACCTTCCCCCTACCACAGAGCCTACTGCCTTATGCCTTTTCCTTATGAGTTCTCAGGCAATGTCTCCTCAGACAATATTGGAGGCCTTCGTTATTCCTTTATGCCATTCATTTTTCTGCCTTACCCAGAATTCCTTGTTAGTATTTACGTAAGGAGAGTTGGAGCAGACAGCTGAGGACAGCTCGCAGTTTGTCTGCTCTTGCCCACCCTGTTGAACCTTTGGATCTTGTCAGGGCCCTGGGCA
Organism: Hylomyscus alleni; assembly: GCA_019843855.1. Classification (NCBI taxonomy): domain Eukaryota; kingdom Metazoa; phylum Chordata; class Mammalia; order Rodentia; family Muridae; genus Hylomyscus; species Hylomyscus alleni. Next base: position 5,168 of record JADRCC010569654.1, on the reverse strand, counting down.
CTCTGACTTCAATTGTCCTTGTTATGAAATCAACTTCTAACAAAACAATTCACTAGCTGGAGAAGCTGTGGGGCCTTCCGAGCGCAACAAAAACCATTTTTTTTTTGTGCTTTGAGCATATGCATGCAAATATTTTGCTCATAAATATGTCTTTACATAAAGTCAAAGCGCAATATATGTCTCTAGTGCAAAACTCACTAGTTCCCATTGGATGTATGGATTACAAGTACTCCCTCAGCATGGGGGATCTGCTATATATGGATGGCTGCTCTGGGAAAACTCCTGTATGGTACTGGAATGTGTGTGATTTCACATACTAGACAGATGCAGAATTTCACACATAGCTTATGGTATTTAACTTGTGCAGTTACCACATTTCTAATATTTGACCCAATGTGCGCTGATGGCTTTGTATGAAATTTCAGAGAATCTATTCCATGTCATTGGAGACTAAACACTCACAGAAAACCATTTGTCAATGTGTACTTTCAAGACTTCAAAGAATAGTCCTTATAGATTTCAACTTCTTCATATAAAGACAACTTCATGATTAGATACTTTTAAAACATATGTTAATCCAATCACATTTGGTTTGGAATAAAACCTCAATAAAATGATTTTTACAGATTTACATGCTGCATATTTTTTAAACTATTTCTGCCACAAGTCAGCGTAGGCATAATGTTCATGCGCATTGTGTGAAGGTTGCCCTTGTGTTATTTCAATGCTAACTTCTCTGCTCTCACATCTTGTTTAAATATGGACATTGGATTGTAATGTTTATGCCTAGAATCTCCTGTCTGAAATTTGTGTAAACATGTCTTACCATTTATTCTCAGCCTTGTCAATAAACGCTGATCACCCAGTGGCTGGGCAGAAGAGAGAATAGAGTTCCCGACAGCCAGGGGAAGGAGAGAGGGAGGGAGATTCAGATCAGCCATGATGGGGAGAGGATCTGAGAAGACATTGTTGGAAAAAGAATCAGAAGCCCAAAGAGCCAGATCAATAATCATATGCAAGAATCATCGTATCGTGTCTGGGAGGTAATTAGCTTAGGGGTTAATATAAATCAATATCGCCCAGAAACTGAGGTACAGTACGAGATAAATCTTGGTTTCTCTGTGTGGCTATTGGAGACTAGCCAAGGCAAAGAAATACATCTGCTGAATGAATTCACTGTTTACATTTATATTAAAATTTAATTCCTTTTGCAAGTCAGCACATCTTTAGCATTCCTAACTTAAACTCAGCGAGCTGTTCTGCAACTCTGTATTGCTTTGTAGGATCTGCTTACACTCTGGATAATCAACGTCTGCCGGAGCTTGCCTGTGATTTCTGCCCTCTCTGCATTCCTGGAGGTTGCACAGAGGAAAGACAACCCAGCCTGCAGTGTGTGCTCAGGAGCTCTTAAACCATAGCAGCGCCCATCAGTGAGTGTCATGTCTCCTTGAAAAGCATGCTCACTTAGTAGTCAAGACCATTGCTTAGAGCGGCCAGTTTCATTACATTAGGTTAAATATTTCCCAGTATAAAAATCCTCTTCTCCTTCCTCATGGACTTCATGTTCTCCCTTCAGGTCAGTCAGTTCAGAGCTGTTTTCTTCTGTTCACATTACATGCCAACTTTCAGTCCACACCATACATACCAAAGGCAGTTGGGCGGATCAGACAGACTGGGTTCCTAACTAGCTGTGGGGACAGAGATTTCTTATTTAACTTCTCTTTGCTTTAGTTTCTTTACCTGTAAGATAGGGGATGGATAAATGAACCACTTCAAGGAACTATCTGTCCTGCAAGGGTTTGAATATCATTGTCATAGAAACAAAGCTTTCACTTTAAAGGGAAGACAAATGTTTATTCGAGAGCCAGATATGAGTGAGCCAGACCCAGTATCACAAAGCTAGGTTAACTCAGGTTCCAGGTTCCTGCATGGAAATAGTTCCATGAAGTTTTATAGTAGCAGAACAAATCAAGTTACAGATCGATCAAGGCAACTTGAAAACTCATTGGTGGGCTTTGCAGTGATGCAGGTCACAGCCAGATAGCCAGGTCTCAGGTGCCCTTTCATAGCATTCCTAACTTCCCTCTGATGGGGACCAGGGCTTCACTAGCACATTCCAAAGCCTTTTCTCTATTGATGTTAGGTCTGACACACAGTGGCAAGGAATGGCTGTTTGGCAGGCTAAAGATCCCTGTAATACACTTTAAATCAGGCCTTGAACTTGCAATGTTCTAGCCCCTCTACACTTACCGAGTCAGCCGTGGCACACGCATCTTCTTCCTGGAATTTTCTCTCCCCATCTGGAATGGTCTGTCAGGGACCACATGGTGCTTGTCCAGTCCCTACTTTGCTACCACTGGGAGGTGATAAGAACATTAACAGGCAGGGTCTAGCTGCTGGGGCTGTGTGTGCCCTCCTGAGCTATTGGGGGATCTCAGGCTTAGCCTACTCTTTCATTCTGAGTCATGGATGTTTTGAGCCTTGCTTTGTTGTCTCACCCAATGCCCAAGCAACAGAGCCTGTCAATATTGGTGTAAACTGTCCAAAGTCACGGGCTGAAAGCAGCATTTACTCTTTATCAGTTGTCTGGGGGATTTGTTACAGTGGTGGTGGTGGTGGGGGGCATTAACTTGTGTGGTCTACAGAATATGATGTCATACCAGAGACTCCCCCAATAAGTTTTAGCCTGCAGTCACTATCTTTAAAATGAAGCTGGGGCCAGAGAGATGGCTTTACCAATAAGGTGCTCGCCATGCAAGGACTGGGACCTAGGCTTGGTCCCCCAGACCCAAGTTTTTAAAAAGCTGGGCATGATAGCTTGTCCTCGTCATCCCAGTGTGGGAGAGACAGTGGCCAGTCAACCAAGCTTAGTTGATGAGTTCCAGGCAAGTGAGAGATCTTACCTCAAAAACCAAGGTGGACAACTCCAGAAGGACTGATGTAGGAGACACTGAAAGAGGTAGACTTGATGCCAGACAGATTCACTAATACTTTCGCTTAAGCCGTGAATTCTCACAACGTTAGATTTAGCTAAGAGAGCCTTGTCTCCAAAATACCCCAGAAATAGGTAGTGCACTAACCAGGCCTGTTAGAGAGAAGCAAAATTTAGGATGGCAGGAAGCTAGTGTGGGCTCACCAAGATTGACCTCAAGTTAGGCTCCATTCCCAAAACAAAAGGAGACAGCCCTGAATTCCAACCTGCTATTAGACTTGTCCCCACAGGAAAGAGCGTGCTTTCAGGGACAGCTCAAGGGTCAGTGCAGGGTCACAGCAACCAGTGAGTCCTGGTCTGCCACTGAGTGCCCTGTGCTCTTATCAGGAAAAGTATCAGGTGGGCAGGATGTGCCCCGGTAACAACTCATTGAAAAGAACATGGCTGCTGTACTTAAGAAACACATCTGGCAGTCTCTCTGCTGTGTCAACCTCTCATCTGCCCAAGTAGCCAGACTTGCAGTCTCCTGTCTCTGCGTTAGTGGTTCAACGTGTAACCTGGGTGGGGCCAGGACATAAAAGAGATTTAAGGATGACAATGTTGGTGGAATGCATATGCCTAAGGTGTGTAAGTTAGTGATATCTATTCCTCGTGGCTGGCGCCTCCTTGAGCATTTGCCATATGAAAGAGCTTTTTCCTTTATTAATCTTTAAGGGTGCAGGGTGATTAAATTAATGTGCAGGGTGATTAAATTAATGTGCAGGGAAAGGCACATTAACTCTAGAACAGAGTGGCATTTGAGGTGGCACAGTGTACACTCACACAAACATGCGCGCGCGCGCACACACACACACACACACACACACACACACACACACACACACATCCTTGTCCCAAGTGAAGCTGGTAGGTTTGGAGAAAAGGTGCTTTGATATACACGTCTCTGAATGCTGCCACGTCTAGAAAGTGCCCGGTCAGGTGTGAGTGCTTTGGGAACAGGGAGGGATGAAATGAATGAAAGACCCAGAGGAGGTAGAACTCAAATGCTCTTAAAAAATAAGATCCTCTGTGTCTTTCCTGCTGTCTTTCATTCAGTGTAGCTTTCAGAAGAAGGCGTTTGTTTTACCTTTATCCATACCTAACAGCTTCAGAGAACAAACTCTTTTTTTTGTTTGTTTGTTTGTTTTTTTTTCGAGACAGGGTTTCTCTGTGTAGTCCTGACTGTCCTGAACTCACTCTGTAGACCAGGGTGGCCTCGAACTCAGAAATCCGCCTGCCTCTGCCTCCCAAGTGCTGGGATTAAAGGCGTGCGCCACCACCGCCCGGTCAGAGAACAAACTCTTAAGTCAGCAACTTAATTTAGATGTAGCCTAGCAAAATGGGCACATTTGTCTAGAATTAACAAAGAAGCAATTTGATGATTAATTCAAAATTGCGACAATGTTTCTTGGTTGTGTAGTTGCGGAGCGTCATACCTGGGTGGAGAACTGCTCACCCAGCAGGTTGGCAGCGTCTTCTGCATGTGGACTTCCTTCACCTTTGGAAGGTATGAAGGTACAAAGCCTGGAACGGAGGGCTCGTCGTGAGCTGAGTTTAACCTTCCCATTTGCTCTTCCCCAGTCTTCAATGCAGCGCCTGTGTTTGTTAACCGCTTGCCACTCCTTTGTTCCCTCTCCCCCAAGTCCATTTCTTGCTCAGTCCTTGTTTATCTTATTCTTTCTCCTTTCCATTTGGAGGTTTATTTAAATCCACCCTAGTTCTGATGTCCAAGACAGGAACCTCTTCTTAGGGTGGTTAGAGGATCCATTTTTTGAGTCATTCTTCCTTTCTCCAAAGTTTCTCCACCATAGTGTGCTGCTACCTCACCCAAAGTCATGGGGCCAAACTGTCATGGGCTGAAGGTTCTCTAATCGTTTATCAGCTGACTGTCTTAGAGACGCTGCAAACCTGCTGCGTGAGCGGTTCTCCACCCAGGTATAACACTCCGCAACTGCACAGCCAAGAAACCTGATGCAATAATGAGATCAATTGCCTTGTTGTCAACACAACTCCCGGGGATTGATCTGACCGAGAACAGAGGGAAGGAGATGACACACATAGTCAGAGAAGCCGGGATGGGGTGCAGTGGGCTCTGTTATGGAGACGTGGTAGCAACCCAGGAGCTCTGTGGGTGTTACATACAGTTGAAGAAGGATGCAGGATTGGTACCTATGGATGAACAAGGAGGCAGGTTTAG
>JADRCC010569650.1:0-14643 GCA_019843855.1 Hylomyscus alleni | reverse complement strand
ACAGTGCTAGGATGTGTACCCCAGATGTACTACTGTCAAGGTTTTTGTGTGGGTGCTGAGGCTCTGAATTCAGGTCATCAAGGCCGTCTGCAAGCACTTTACAGGGTGAGCCATCTTCCAGTTCCAGAATATAATTTAAAAATAAAGTTTCACAGCCTTAAAGCTGCAATGGCAGTGCTAGCATAGGATGTTTCTGTTGTATTTTACCAGTGGCTGTTTTCTACATATAACATTGGGGGTGGAATAGATTGGTGGTTTGAGTTCCGTTCAGAACATGGCTCTGCCACTGGAAGAGTCAGAGAGGGTAAGGTGCTGACCTTCTCTGAGCTTGATCTCAGTCCTGGCCATAGAGTCATCGTTAGGATGTTGAGTAATGCCTGTGGTATGTTCACAGGGCATTCCTTATTGTCTGACTTTATTTCTCTTGAAAAAGCAGGGCATGTGGGATTAGCATCACTTCCCCAAAGGGGAAAATTGTGCTCAGAGATTAAGTGAAGTGACAAGTGACTCCTGCAGTATTTCTGCCAGGACTGGAAGAGACAATCATTGAGCTCCCTGGGATCTTTCTGAAAGGTGGGGCAAACCCAAACCTGAAATGCCGGTTGAACCAACCTGGTGGGGTTAGCTGACCCTATGTGGTCCTGTCAGCTCTCTTAGTCACAGGCACAGCCAATGGCTGGAAGCATCAGCAGGGAGAGGGGCTGAGCATCAGCAGGGAGCCCTCAAGTCCTTCTTCATTCTGCTTTATTTTTGATGCTAGGTTGGAGGAAGAGATGTGAGAATACATTGGTAATCAGTTCCATAAACTTTCTCATTTCCAAATGAGAAGTTATCTCCTCCACATTTCTGTGAGCATGCAGCCCAGAAAAGCTGCTTTGAAAGGCCAGCTTTGTTAGCTGCTGTGGCTTTGAGAAAAGGCACCGAAGCCTTCCAACCACAGAGTGCTGGCTGGCCCTTGCCCTGTTTGTTCCGGAGATGTGTTGACACCTCTCATCAACTTGTGACAAAGATGTACTCTGCCATCTCCACTCAGCAATGACATCTCCCTCCCCAGGATTAAAGCTCCCTCCTCCCACCACCTCCCACCATCTCTTTATCATTTTGTTTCTTCTAACAATCCACACCTGCCCCCCAACCCCACGACAAACCATTTTTAAAACGACCCATTGCTTTTAAAAATGAACCAGAGTGTTAAAATGTTGGAGCTGGGCACAGACTCTATTCTCATTCTATAATTGTGGTTTTTGTGTTCAGCTTTGAGAGAGGTAAATGACGAGATGGAAATTTCCCAGTCAATACTGTAAAGGGCACAATTCACTTTGTAAATGAAATGTTTATTCGCATATGGGTTCGTTAGTGATATGTTTGACTTTGATCTGTGAAATGTTAGGAGTCAGTTGGCCCAAAAATCTCTGAAGTCACATTGTTGAGCAGACAAATTAAAATGCAAACATTTTGATGCATCTCGAAGTTCCCAGTTTTCATAGCTTCTTGGCAGACTTCAAAGTTTATTGACTATGGTAGTTTGGAAAACCAACATGAAAGAGTTATAAAATCATGTCTATAGGTCATGATGAAGACAGATTAATTCAAAAGAAAATAATAGATCCGGGGGTAGAAGATTTAGAGATTGAATGGTAGATAAAGAAATACTTCACATAGGCATTATAATCTTTAAGAAATGTATGATTTTTTTTTCTTTTTAGGGAGAGGTCCACATATAGCCCAGGCTAGCCTCCAACTCAATGTTGAGAATGACTTCTAACCCTCCTTCCTCCACCACCCAAGTGCTAGGGTAACAGGTGTGCATCATTGATCCTGGTTTTTGTCATCCTGGGGACTAATGCCAGGACCTTGGGCATGCAAGGCAAGCGCTCTGTCTGCTGAGCCACTTCCTTAGCCCTATTGACAAATCGTTTTTTTTACTGAATTTTACTGCATTTATTAATTTGTTAGAGTTTTAGACAGCTATCTTGCAGAATGGCTACAAGGATGCCAGAGAGGCATAGCAGCCCCCTCTTCAATTTGCATATATATGCCTTTTTGTTGTTGTTATTCTTCCAATATTGTACTTTGGATGGATGTGGTGGTACAAGCCTTTAATTCCAGCATTCAGGAAGCAGGTCTCTGGGAATTAGAGGCCAATTTGGCTTAAACAGTGAGTTCCAGGGTTATACCGTGACACTATTTCTAAAACAAACAAATTCACTATGCAGGTAAGGACTGAGCGTCGAGGGTCAAAAGTGTGTCTGCCAGAGGACCTGAGTGTGGCTCTCAGCACCCAAATCAGGTAATGACATAGCCTGCAACTCCAGTTCCAGAGAATCTGATGCCTTCTTCTGGTCTCTATGGATGCCTTCACACGTCAAAGGCACATATGCGCCTACACACAAATAAGAGTTAAATAAGTAAAATTTAAAATATTTCAAGGGGGCCGTCAGGATAATGACGCAGTAAGTTAAGGTGCCCGCTGCCAAGCCTGATGACCTGAGCCAATCCCCAGAGCCATGGTGGAAGGAGAGAAACAACTCCTCCTTGGACTTCCACATGCCTTTGTGACTTGCTCATGTATCCTTTCCTCCAATAAATGTAAAAAGTTAAAACATGTCACTCCAATGACTTGAAGTCTTTTTTAAGAGAGGGCTTTGGGGCTGGAGAGATGATATCACAGTTAAAAGCCCTGGCTGTTCTTTCAGAGTACCTGGGTTTGATTCCCAGTACCCATATAACAGTTCACAACTGTCTGTCACTCCAGTCCTAGGGGACCCCGTATCCTTTTCTGCTCTCTATGCAGACCAAGGACACAAACAGTGCGCAGGCATGTATGTTAGTAAACACAGACACTTTAAGGAGAGAGGGGTTTACAAAAATGTAATATGTAATTTTGCACTCTGGAGGTCTAACTCAGCTTAAAGGGGGAAAAGGAGATTGAACTCGAGACCTAAACCAAGGCACCTTTGAGGGAGCTGAGCTCACATTCCCAGGCGCTACAATGAACAACCGCACTTTTATTATTTTACTCAAAGCTCCTGTAATTAGTTTTCCTATCGAGTGTTTGTTTGTTTGTTTTGAGACAGAGTTTGCTATTATCTAAGTAGCACCAAACTTTGCCTGATCTTCCTGCTAATACTCCCAAGTGTAGGGACTACAGACATGCACTGCCACGCCTGGTTTATGCTGTGCTGGTGACCAAAGAAAGCAGGCTTTGTGCATCCTAGACAGACACTCTACCAACCGAGGTACCTCCTTATCTCTCCCATCAGGAGTAGTATATGTGTGTAGGCACACATGTGAATGGATGCTATAGCGCATGCATGGAGGTCAGAGGACAAGTTTTGGGAAGTTGGTTCTCTCCTTCCGTCACAGGTTGGGGCTCACACTCAGATTTTGAGGCTTGCAGGGCAAGCACTTTTCCTGCTGAGCTATGTCTCTACTCCTTAGTGTCTAAGTCCTCCCATGAAATTCACACAGAATTCGGATCCTGGGTGAAGCAGGATTTTGCTTTGCAGGTATGACTGGTCCAACCCAGCCCCTCCACAGTTCTAGCAGTATGAGATGGTCCTCCTTTCTTAAGAGGTGGTCTGCACTCCATTTTCTTGGCTATGGACAGACCGATGACAGGGTGGAAAGGAGATCTTATGATTTGTAAAGTGGAAGTCAAAGCAATTGATGTGGTTTCTCCTGGGAATTTCCAAGGCTCCTGGAGAGATAACTTATGGAACGCTCCGTAGATGTCCCAGTAGCTCAGCCATCCTAGTCCAACCTGTTTTAGTTTTTTCCCCCCTACTCCCAACCTCCAGACATGAGGCAGACAGCCTTCAAATTATTCCACCCTCCAGTCTTTGAGCCAGCCCCAGCTGATGCTGCGTGGAGGGCAGGACCACCTGGCTCCATGGAGCCAGGCCCAGATTGCAAAGTACTTGGAAAAATAGGCACGATGAGTCTAGCCTTGATGGATGCTGAGGGCATGGATTCAACCAAGTACACACAAAAAATACCTGCGAAAGATGTGTCTGTACTGAACTCGTGGATATGTATTGTCATTATTTCCCAAATAATAAAATATAACTATTACACACATAGCGTTTACATAAAGTTTCCGTGTGTGTGTGTGTGTGTGTGTGTGTGTGTGTGTGTGTGATGTGCTCGCACATGTACAGACCAGGGGTCAATGTTGTCTGTCTTCCTCATTTATTCTCTTTTGAGTTACACCATCTCTAATGGAACCTGGAGTTTGCTCATTTGGCTGGACTGGACGGTCATTGAACCCGAGGGAGCCGAGGAAGTACTTTGTGAATGGGTATTGTTGTCATCAGCATGGCCACGTGAAGGAAGAAAGGCTCACATCCATGGGATGGCAAAGCCTTCTTCTGGTCCTAAAGCAAATAACTGCTGGCAGGATGTGCAAAAAGTCGCAACTGCAGCTTCCTCCTCCCCAGGGTGTTTACAGCTGGAGACTTCTCCCTACAGAGACCTCCTACAGAGAGAGACTCGATAGCTAACTACTCCCTCTTTGCTGTGCAGAATAAAATTACCATGGTTCTGGGTTACTGTGAGTGGCTGGTGCCACCTTATCAGATCAACCCCCCTGACCCTAGCATTTCAGTACATGTATCTGTGTCTCCCCTTTCTTCATCCCTGGATGGCTCTAATCAGGTTCCCACGACCAGGCTTTACTTCAGAGGTGGAGAAGAGAGCCCTGTCTCTCTCTCTCATTTTGTTGGGAGATTACAGGCATGTACTGTCATACCTGGCTTTAAAAAAATTTTTTTAAAGATTTTTATTCACATGTATAAATATTTTGCCTGTATGTGAATGAAAATGAGGACATGACTACTCCAAGGTATGGGTGAAGAAAAATATTTTTAGTGTACCTGTGAGGGAGAGCACTGTCAAAGGCATCTGGAAGAGTCCAAGACAGAACTCAGCCATGAGGGGGTCAGGGGAGGATCAAGAGAGGAGCCAAGAGGGCAAACTAGAACTGTGAGGCGAGAAGGACCAAGAGAACACATGGTCAAAATGGCAGTTACCTAGAAAAGAGAAGCTGGGGGGTGGGGGTTGGGGGAGGGAAGCAGAGGCTGAGAAGTTTAGGGGAGAAGTGCTGAGAGGAGCTGCAGGTACTGAGCCTAGACACCAAACAGACTCTTTGCTGTGCTAATAGGCACCACAGTTAACTATGTCTAGGGTTCCCTTGGCGCCTAACAGTATGTAGGCATTTGTAGCATCCACATGCAAACCCTGTAGAGGTCAGAAGGGGGGAGGTGCTTGGAAGCAAACCCAGGTCCTCTGTCTAGAGCATCACATGCTCTTAACTTCCAAGCCCTTTCTTCAACCTCCCTCTCCACTTCTAAAATGGAGGGTTCTAAGCATTGAGTTCAGGTCTTCATACTTTTGTGGCAGTCTACAAACAGAGCCATCTTCTCATCTTAGAAAGCCCTCTCTTAGGCTTTCTAAGCAAGCTAGAGATGATTTTGATGGGGGAAATGTTGATAGGTTACATACAAACACTTGTGTTTGCCACTGATTCTCCCATGGGTCCAAAGAACTAACTGTACTGTTGTAGAATCTACGAGTGGTTTTCTTTGTAGCACTTGATAACTGGTGTAGTAGATTCGAAGAAAATCTTGTTAGGGCAGAATACTGTCTATTATATGTAGCAGGGCTGGTTTATCAGCAAATTACCCAAGTAGAGATTTGGCTAGTTTTATTTTGTGAACTAAAGCTAAAACTAGATCACCTTGTCTTGAGCAGTAGACATACATGGAAGTATTGTTTGACCAAGACTTGAACTCAGGCTCCTAACCCTGACCTCTCGCATCCTAGCTTCATAAAAGATGTGTAAAGTGTGTTGAGGGGTGTGACAGTCCTCTAATCATCTATTTCTTGTGATTCTTTGTTAGGAACTGGGCCGGAGTGTTGCTAGGTGGCTTCAGAAGACTTCCTTCCATCTCTTGTCTGCTGCTCTTCCATATGGGCTCCTTCTCCTCCGGCTGTGTGATGTTTCTCGGCTCGCCTGACTGCAGCTCAGGCTTCACAAAGCCTTTCAGGCTCTCTTCCCAGAGGGACTCAAAGCCAAGGTGGCCAGATCTCTTCAGAGCAGAGCAGTCTCTGAATGTCATTTTCACGGCATTGTGTTGGACAAAGAAAGTCACAGACCAAGCCAAGAGTGAGAAAAGTGTCTGTATGAGTGGTGTGTCATGCATTCACAGGGTGACAAGAATCTGATGGTGGCCACTTTGGAGACAGACAGAATAGTTGGTCATGAATAGGGAGAGAACCATTGTATTTTTTGTTGTTGTTGCTTTTATAGACAAGCTCACATTGTAGCCCAGGCAGGCCTCAAACTCATAGCAATTGTGCCTTAGCCTCCTGAATTCTTGGATTATAGCTTTCAAGCCCTGCAAGAGAAACAGTCTTTTTGTTTTAGAGGCTCTCAATCTGTGGGTCTTGACCCTGGTTGAGTGTCAATGGTCCTTTCACAGTGGTAACCAAAGACCATTAAAAAAAAAAAACAAGCCCACAGATATTTACATTACGATTCATGACCAAGTTACAACAAGTTTACAGTTATGAAGCAGCAATGAAAATGACTTCAGGGTTGGGGGGTCACCATAGCATGAGGAACTGCATTAAAAAGGTACAATATTAGGAAAGTTGAGAACCATTGTTTTGTTATTTTCTTTACCCAACCCTGCCTCCCAGCAGGGCTCACGATTGTCACACAGGCTGGCCTGGAACAAACTGTGCAGCCCAGGGTAGTCTCGAACTCGCCACCCTCCCACATCAGCTTCCCAAGTGTTGAGATAACAGAAATATGCCACTATGCCTGGTCTAAGAGAGTGGTTCAAATACTGGGACGGCCTTTAGCTATGCAAGACTGGCTTAAAGGACAGCTGAAGGGACTGGCAGTTAAGAACATGCCATCTGATCCTACCCTGCTCTAGATAATCTAGATAAAATATGAGCTTAGGAGACGTGGGAGGGAGCAGTTATAATCAGATGCTGGATGGATGAATTACCCATTCGTGTTCTTCTGGGTGCTAGCTAGCCTGCACTGCTGTTTTGAGCTGTGAACCGGAGTGACACCTTCGGGGGTCATGACCTTAGCTTCTGCAGTGAGTTGGTTGCACCCCACTCTTCCTCAGCTTCACAGGATAGAAACACAACACACACTCCTGTTTGTTTTTTTTGTTTTGTTTTGTTTTGTTTTGTTCAGTTTTACTGACTTTTACAGGGAGTGAGAGCTTTAGAGTTCTGCCCAAATCTCAGAGGCTGGTTTATATAAATTATATAAATCTACTCCAGGTAAGCACCTTGAAGTTTATTGAAGTAGCTCTTTTTGTTTTTGTTTTTAATAATCTTCAGTCACATGTTCTAACACTTACAGTTCCCTCAGGCAGCATTCTATAAAACATCATTTGAGGGGGACAGTCTTTAGCTGTCTTCGTGATTTTTCAGGTGGAGGTATCTTTCTCAAGGTTCAGCAAGTGACCCGGTACGTTCAAGTCTGTGGGTCTTGATGGGTACAGCATTCAAGCCTTTTCTGGTTACACCTGCTCCTGGAATGTCAGCACCAAGCCCCAGGTTCTGGCAGACTCCTGTGTCCCTGGCTCTAACTAGTTTCACTTGTATGATAGAACAAGGAAACAGTCTGAACAAGACCCCCCCCTCCCCCAGCACCTAGAAGATTTTTTTTTTCTGGTACTTAAACTATTCCCTGCTCCCTAGGCTTTCCTGTCCTTCTGCTAGGATCCCTCAGAGCCTATGTAACTAAAATGGCTTCCCAAATGAAAACATGGGATAAGCAATATACAAGTCCTTCTAGGCCAAGAACTAACTGTGACTATTAAAATATAGACTAGATGGTATTAACTGGCTACCCATTCTGCATTTTAAAAAAATCTTCATTCTTTCTATAAGCTATTACCCCATATCCACCAAATCTCCCCAAACCACAGTCTTCCACCTTTTTTCAAATACCTGACACTGCTTTCCACCCCATTTCTAAAGCATCTAGGCTGTCAAAACCTCAGGGATGTGCATTCCTGTCAACCCATGCTTGGAATGCTGAGGCAGAAGGTGAATGGGTTTGAGGTCATCCCTTGAGAGAGAGAGAGAGAGAGAGAGAGAGAGAGAGAGAGAGAGAGAGAGAACCGTAATCAAAACAAAACACCATGGTTCACATAAATCAAGGGAAGCTATTCCTTGAGTTGTTTGTTCTCGAGGGAGTCTAGCTATGTGGCCTATGTAGCTAGCTCATGCTGACCTTGAATGGAGAGCCCTGCCTCCCTTCTTAACTGCTGGGATTATGGGCCGAAGCAACCACATCCTGCTTTACATGTTAAGAATTAAGACATGAATCAAAGCAATCCCTGAGCAGTCAACCAATTCTGAAGCCTCGGGAGGGGGAGGGCACACACGAGGTGGCAAAGAAGGACCTGGGCAGCGAAGGCTTTTCTGTAATCTGTTCAGGCCTCGATGTTCTGCCATCTTCCCGTCCCCTGCATGACCTTCTGACAATAATATTCGGTAAGACTAGTCACACAGGATGAGACTGAGAGCTGAGTTGTGGAACTTCTGTAGTACTAAGAAGGAAATGAGGTCTCCCTTGAGCCAGGTATCGGAGCAATATCAACCAACCAGACCCTCCAGAGCTCCCAGGGACTAAACCACCAACCAAAGAGGACCCATGGCTCCAGCTGCATAGGTAGCAGAGGATGGTTTTATCTGGCATCAATGGGAGGAGAGGCCCTTGGTCCTGTGAAGGCTCAATGCTCCAGTGTAGGGGAATGCTAGGGCAGTGAGGTGGGAGTGGGTGGGTGTCTGGGGGAGCACCCTCATAGAAGAAGGGGAAGGAGGGATGGGATAGCAGGTTAGCAGAGGAGAAACTGGGAAAGGGGATGACAATTGAAATATCCAATAAAAAAAAGAAGGAAATGAGGGATGGTAGTACCCAGCTCATATTTTGGTGGCATGTGTAAGGCCTTAAGACTTGGGTTTAATCTCTATTTCGTTTGTTTGTGTAAGGAAGAAAATGAAATTTGGGGATATGTGTACCCACATATCCAGAAATATTGTCCAGAAACCAACAACCAAGCAAAACTTCATGTTACCAAATGAGATAAAAATGGGGCACTTGTTCATCTAAATCCTTTCCCAGGAACGCCCCACCTTACTAAATGCCATTGGCCGGGTTCAAAGTAATGTTAAAAACAAAAAAGTGGGGTGTGGTAGCTCACGTCTATAATTCCAGCCCTCTGTACTTGGGAGCTGGAGGCAAGGGGGATCAGAAGTTTATAGTCAGTCTCAGCTACTTAGCAAGTTCAAAATCAGCCTGGACTACATGAGAGCATGTCAAAAGCCAAGCAGGGAAAACGTGCTATTCTCAAGGTACAAGCTTTATTGAGTGTCTGCGGAATAAGAACACACCATGTGGCTAAGATAGGGATTTTGAAAAATCGATGCAGTCTGGCGGCTTCTGGAAGCTGTAAGAATATACTTTAAGTTAGGTGTTGAGGTAAGAGGGGAAGTGTGCTGGCTTATGAGGCAGTGGGCCTTCTAGGCTCACAGGAAACTTGGATAGGTGGCCCCCACACAATGGATGCCTATGATTACTGCCTGCCATGTGTTGAGAAGTCAAGGGAATTGTGATAACCACGACTTGAGAGTGTTGTGCATGCGGCCATAAAGTGGGAGAATTTAGCAGGTCCTGGTGACTTCCCTCACAAGACTCCCACGGGGCAATGTGTGTGCAGCTTTTGACACCCACTTCCTTTTCTGCAGAAACGCCCTCTCTTCTAATGTTGCCGACCAAGACACCCTCTCCTTTCTACCAGAGCTAGCTGCCTGTGCGGCTGCCTCAACCTCACCCACATACTTCCTCAAATCCCTACAGCCCACACTGGAGCGTACTTTGCTGGATCTGGATCAGAAGAGGGGTCTCAAAGTTCTCCGGGGGCGCGCCCCGGAGGGCGTGGCGAGGACGAAGCCCCGCCCTGCGATCAGAGCTGGCTGCTCTAGCAGAGGCCCACGTGAGCTGCTTCCCTGCTTGCCCTTGGCAGTTCGCAGACGGGTGCAGCGGGGCTGGGGCGAGGGAGTGCCTGGGAACAGTCTGTGTGCTCCTGGCGCTGTGCCTTGCAGCTGGCGGGAGGGTGGGGTCGCCCTGCCCTGCTGGGAGCTGCTGACCGGAAAGCCGATTGGGGATGGGAGCCCCTTGGCTCCCCACTCCCGCTCAGAGTCTGGTGACCTTGAATGTGAGGTAGAAAGGCTTTGGATAGCATTATTATTTGGACCATGGAAAGCCTCAAAGGCTCTTTTCCAGGCTCTTTTCTGGCTGCCCCCTGCCCTGTGACCTTTGCTAAGTCACTTGATCTGGGGCTTCAGTTTCCCCAATTGTCCTGAGGGGCTGAGGCTTGAAAGTGGACAGGAAACATGTCATGTCCCATTACATTCACTCCATGTCTAGTGAGCATTTAGGATGCTTGTCCATGTATGTCCTCATCCCGGGGGGTCTGGTGCCTAGTGCCAGCACTGTGCCAGTTAGGTGCTGGGGCTCCAGAGTGGGCATGGGGCCAGTTTGGTCTCAGCTTCCTCACCGGGCTACAATTGGCTTCAAAGGTCATGAGAAAAGGCGAGGTCTATGACGTACTTCCTGTAGTCCCTGGCACAAAATGGGCTTCTAACCCAAGCTACCGTCTTCCGGCGGCACAAAGGGTTTGGAGACAGCTGTTCCTCTGAGACTAGCCTGGTCTGGAGAAGTGGAAACAGACCTTGCAAGCTGGGTGTGCACAGTGCAGAGCTGGGCTCAGTTTCCATGCGGCTGGCTAGCCAAGAAGGAATGCAATTACTCATTAAGCACACTCCCATTGATCCCTGCCTCAGCGAAAGCTTCTCAACGTTGCTGTCAAATTTCCAATCCACCTCCCCCTTTTTATTATTATTATTATTATTTTCTAAAAGCCCAACGAACGTTTCATGGATATTTCCCCCTTCACACTTTCTAACCAATAAGAAGGAAACAAGATTGGCCTACAGCAGAGGTAATTTGTGTATCAGGATAACCTGGGGATGAAATTCCCATCATTTAATGGCAGAGTTGGTAAAACCACACAGGCTTCAACTGTCACTGTGGCTCTCCGCTTTATGTCTGGAAAATAGTCATACTTTGTGCCTTAGTGATAATATAAAAAATACTGCTGCCCCTGCTGCCACTAGGTGGTCCTCAGCAGCTGTTTCTGTTTTGATGTTATAGACTCCAGTTGTGACCTTAGTTTCACCTTTTTCCTGTCAGTAGCCACTTTAAGGTCCTGTTGCTACAAGAATTAAGGGAAAACCCATTAGTAATGAGTTATAACCACACCCCTGACTTCTGCAGAATGTTGAGTAAATCAAACTTCTGTTCTTTCTGGAAAAAAACCTGCAGCTGAAACTGGGATCAGGGTTAAAGAAACCCAGCTGGATTCCGTGTCTGCCTGCCGCTGGCAGTTTCTGTTTACAATCGTTTATCATACAACATTTTTTTTTTTTTTGAGGATGTGACTAGCTTTTCTAAGTCTAAGATGATGACATCCATGGTGGGATACCTCATGTCAGAAAGACGCAACAACAGCCGATTGATCCTGACGCCTTTGCTCAGTGCTTGTTGAAGTCAGTGGTCTGGTCACACGTATTAACAGTCCCCAGAAAACAGTAGCTATTGGCTAATGTTATCTATGAACAGTAACTTAAAGATGATTAAAACATGAAGAATTTCAGGATTCAACACTGAAATTTCAGTTAGCCCTCCCTTTTTTATTTCAACCTTTTAAAAAGTTGCTAATTAGATGCTAATGTTTATGGCTCTTAAGATGGATATAAAAGAGCCAGTTGTTTGTCTCTGGTCTCATTTTAGTCCACCAAAAAAGTTTTTTTAACAAGGAGTATATACTATGCTACATCAGTATGGCATTATTATCAATACTCATCGAGAAGGTTCTATATATACACTTAGTGTATGTGTGTGATATTTCTATATGTATCGATACATTCATATCAGTGATATGTTTATATATAGCTACATCTATATATCCATATCAATCACTCAGCATTTGTGGACTTGTCCCCTCCTTCTTCCCCCCCTCCATTTCCTGCTTTCTGTAGTATTGGGAATCAAACCCAGGACCTTCTTTACACTTCTAGTATTTGACCACTGAACCATACCTCATTACTGTTTTTTTGTTTGTTTGTTTGTTTTTTGTTTGTTTTTTCGAGACAGGGTTTCTCTGTGTAGCCTTGGCTGTCCTGGAACTCACTCTGTAGACCAGGCTGGCCTCGAACTCAGAAATCCACCTGCCTCTGCCTCTCAAGTGCTAGGATTAAAGGCGTGCACCGGCTCCTCATTACTGTTTTTAAAAGATTTTTTTTCCCTGTACAGTTATGCTTACCACCTTGTGCTTGTATTAAACCCAGGGACTTACTTTCTGGGCAAGTACCCTTACTATTGAGCTATAAGTCTTGGTAATTTATAATGTTCAAGAAACACAATTTGCCCTTTTTTTACTTTAAAGGAAATCTGACAGTGTTTACAAAAAAAATAATTTCTTTATTTGAATAAGAGGATGGAGTTTTAATTTAAAGCATAGCAGCCACTTGAGAAGCTTCTCATAAAATTGGTATCAGATGATGAAAGGACAGGAATCTGCATTAGCATGAACATGGATGGGTAAAAGACATTAAGTAAGGCTTTGGCTAAATAGATCTAACAGTGGCTTTCAGCACCAGGGCTTTATGTATGTAAGTGTGGTTGGCTATCATTGCTCAGTTTGCAAAATTCAGTTCTTCTGTTCTCCATCTGGTTCTCCTGAATTAGTTCGATTTGGGTATTGCTTAATCCATTTAAGAAACAAGAAAAAAAATTATGACAGGTTGAAAGGAAGTATCCAATCTCTTCTGAGTCCAGTTACTACAGTGTCCCACATGACAGTCAGGCATTGGGGTCTGTTGAAAGCACACTTTCAACAGAGCTACAAGCTGATACTGCAGTGTCAGTATGGCAGAAGGAGAATCGTGACTTTTCCACCGGCTTCTTCTTTCTGCCCTTTAACTCTTTCTAGTGCAGAACAAAAATGAACAAGCTAGAGATCACTGATCATGTCCCAATGCTGGGAAGAGAAAATGGAGAAGATGGAGGAGAGAGTACAATCCAGTGGGAGATGTAGAGAAAGGAAAGCAATCATGGCATGTTTAGTGTCAAAGGGAAAGAGGGTACTATATGATATGTCAGAGGAGAAAAGCTACTGTAACAGATCTAGAGGAAATGGAGTTGGTGAGGGGAGAGAGCAAGAGATGGCTATTCTACGGAGAGAACAGCAAGGGGAAAGACGCGTGGGGAAAAACTGCTTGTTCTCCCAGCATTGGGATGTACAGTGTTGGTTATTACAGGTGTGTGTGTGTGTGTACAGGTGCGCACTCGCACGCATGTGTGTGTACACACGTGTGTTTACATGTACTAGCACATGTTGGGGACAGTGGCTATCATGCAAGAGGAAGTGCTGAGAGAGGGGCATAATGAAGAAGGAATCAAAGGACTTTGCACAAGCAATGAGGATCAACTAATCAAGACTTGTCATGACAGTCATAACGCAATGCATTAGCACACTGTGGGTGCCATGAGTCTAAACGGAGAAGCATTTTAGTGGAATTTGTCAACTTAAGTTTTAGTATCCTTAGAATGAGCAGGCAGGAAACCAGCAGAAATGTAGAAACCCTAAATGTCCTCAACAGTCAGCTTACCCTAAGTGTATTTTGGAGCATGCTCCATAAACTAACGAACATCCAGGAGACTATACCCCTTTTTCAAGAGCATATGGGAAGTTCACAGATTGTATTCAGACATCAACAAATAAAAAATTGAGATCATTTAAATTATGTTCTCTGGGCCAGGGAGATATCTCAGAGAGTAAAAGTGCCTGTACCGAGATCTCACAGTCTTGAGTTCCATCCCTGGGACCCACAGGATGGAAAGAGAAAATGATTCTGACAAGTTGTCCTCTGACTGCTGATGCACTGTGGCACGGCCCCACTAGCAC
Source organism: Hylomyscus alleni (assembly GCA_019843855.1). Taxonomy (NCBI): domain Eukaryota; kingdom Metazoa; phylum Chordata; class Mammalia; order Rodentia; family Muridae; genus Hylomyscus; species Hylomyscus alleni. The sequence goes on along the minus strand of JADRCC010569650.1, from coordinate 577 downwards.
CCCACAAAATCAGTAAATAAATAAATGTAAAATTTTGTCCTTTTATTACAATGGATCACACTATAAAATAATAATGATGTCTGGACAACTTTAAAATATTTGGAAATTAAGTTCAATACCTCTGAATAATTAATGAGTTAGAGAAAAGGATAAAGAAAATCCAAAACTGTTTCGAGTTGGAATGGAAATGAAAATGCGCTCCATTAAAGTGTGTGGGACTAAGCCACAGCAGAGCTCAGAAGATCACATCCACCATTAAATGCTTGTATTCGAAAAGATAAAGGTCCAAGAGCAGTAATCTAAGCCAGTGTTTCTCAGCCTTCTTAGTCCTGTAACCCTCTCATACAGTCCCACATGTTAGGGAGACTGCCTCGGTAACCATAAATTATTTTCATTGCTACTTCATAACTCTAATTTTGCTACTGCCACAAAAACACAATATAAATAATCTGTGCTTTGCTATGGTCTTAGGTGACCCACCATGAAAGGGTCATTTGACCCCCTCCATAGGGGTTGTGGCCCACAGGTTGAGAACCACTGCAAGGAGATAAATAGAAGAACACATTAAAACCACACA